>JBBPUP010000339.1:0-13737 GCA_038094735.1 Exsudoporus floridanus
ACAAATATGCAACAAGAAGCTCAAAAGGACTCTGACACCATGGACATCAATGCGGTGAGTAGAGAGCAGTGTTACAACTGCAAAGGACCTCATCTTGCCAAAGATTGCCCAAAGCCAAAGAAACACTGTGACAAATGTGGCTTCCTTGGGGGAGGGCATTGCAAGGACTGCAGCTGAAGAAGCTGCATCCACCAGGCTACAACTGGAGATTCAGACCAATTGGATACAAATGTGGCATTGACAGCATCAAAAGGAGATGTAAGATTAAGGGCCCTAGAGGGCATGGATTTTGAGGCCATGAAGGCCTATTTCTCAGACTTAGCAGTTACCGAAAAGGGAAAAGGCAGAGCCTGAGTCACGATCTGGGTATGACAAGGGTGGACTTTAGAATAGGTAACACAGACATTACTACACAAGGGGAAGAGATCCCGGAAGCAAAGCTCCAGTGCTCCAGTAACAAATTCAAATATTTAGATAGTTATGGAGAAGAAGAACAAGAGTTCTTCAACTCCCAGGATAGGACATTTTCAGATACAGAATCATGTATTTCATTTTCATCAACCAAGACCAGGACTTATGCAAGTAAGCTTGCTGCATGGGAATGCAGGCTTAATTCAGTCAGAAATAAAACCCAAAAAAATAGTTTACCTATGATAGAAACTCCAGACCAGATTCTCATCAGGTTTGTGAAACAGAAAAGGGAGATCCACCTTGATGTGGATATAGCACCATCCATACACAAGGGGAAGATGAACTCCACAAGGATGTTGCTAGACAGCAGTGCAAATGGCATCTTCATAGATAAGGAGTGGGTAAAAAGATAACAAATTTCCACACAAAAGCTTAGCCGACCTATTCCTGTTTTCAATATGAATGGAACCAGGAACTCCACAGGAAGCATCACACATACTGCAGAGTTAATAGTAGACTATCAAGGTCATCAAGAAAAAGTGAAAGCCGAAGTAACTGACTTAGGCAAAAATTTGGTGATTCTAGGATATACCTGGTTGGTGAAGCACAATCCAGAAATAGACTGGCAGAAAGGCACAGTCAAGCTTATGAGATGCCCAAGGATATGCTATTTCCTTTGGGATTTCCCAGTGTTTGTACGGACACTGGAAGAAAAGGAACTCAATGATATGCTGTATATATATCAAAAAATAAAGGCATTGGAGATGCCTAAGAAGGACCTAATGGTTGAAGAGATGGTGCCTAGGGAATATCATAGATACTTGGAGGTTTTCTCTAAGAAAGCTTCGGAGCGAATGTCTGAATGCAAATCCTAGGATCATGCCATCGATCTCAAACCTGGATTTGTACCCAGGAAAGGAAAGCTCTACCCTATGTCAGTGGAAGAGCAAAAGGAAGTTGATGCCTTCATTGATGATCAACTAGCAAAAGGCTATATATGGCCTTCAAAGTCTTCACAAACCTTACTGGTGTTCTTTATTCCTAAAAAGGATGAGAAGAAAAGAATGGTTCAAGATTACCAGTATCTGAATGAGTGGATAATCAAGAACAACTATCTGCTACCACTCATCAGTCAGCTAATCAATCGTCTGAAAGGATTGAAGCTGTTCATGAAGATGGATCTCCATTGGGATTATAACAATATGAGAGTAAAGGAGGGCGACGAATGGAAAGGGGCATTTGTATGTCATTGAGGAGCCTTCGAGCCTCTTGTGATATACTTTGGCCAATGTAATTTACCTGCAACGTTCCAACAAATGATAAATGATATCTTCACGGACATGCAAGCTTGTGTCATAGTATACATAGATGACATAATGGTCTTCACAAAGACAAATGACAAAGCGAAACATAATCGGATCATACTAGAAGTGTTATGCTGATTAGAAGAGAATGACCTTTTCATCAAGCCAGAAAAGTATACATTCAAAATTAAAGAGGTCAAATTCCTCAGGATGATTGTATCCACAGAAGAAATCAAGATGGAAAAGGACAAGGTGAAAGCTATGCTTGAATGGCCCACACCAACAAATGTCAAAGGGGTTAGATCCTTTTTAGGTCTAGCCAACTTTTATTGAAGATTTATTAAGGAGTTCTCAATCAGGTCATGACCCTGAACAATCTTACCAAAAAGGAGAAGGCTTGGAGTTGGATGTAAAAGGAACAAGAAGCATTCAATAAAATAAAAGCAGGCTTTACCACTGCACTGGTACTTGCTTACCTGATGGATAATGCACAATACCATCTCAAATGTGATGCATCTGACTTCACAACTGGAGCAGTTCTCTCAATAGAAAAGAAAGGAAAATGGCACCCAGTTGCCTTCTCTTCACACAGTATGTCTCCAGAGCAATGTAATTACACAATTGCCAACAAAGAAATGCTCACAATTATCCTGGCACTAGAGCAATGGAAACATCATCTTGAGGAAGTGCCACAATTAAAATTTGGAGCAATCACACCAACCTTCAATATTTCATGAAATCACAGAATCTTAATTGACAACAAGTGAGATGGGTGCAATATCTATCTTGTTTTGACTATATTCTTATAAGGAAACCTGGAGCCCAAATGGATAAAGCAGATGCACTTTCCAGGAGAGAGGATCATGCTATCAGCATAGAAGCAGATAATCAAGGAATTACGTTGATCCCCAAAGAACATATCCAATCGGTTGAAGAAAGAATCGAGATAAAAGGCAAAGAAGAAAAGACTCTGGAGCAAATTAAAAATGCACAGAGCAAACTCAAGAAAGGATCCCTCACAGGATTTACAATGGATGGCAACTTCATTGTCATCAATAACAAGATCTATGTTCCTAAAAAGGATGACCTTTGGCAATCAGTCATTACCCTCTATCACAATTCCATGGTAGCAGGCCACTATGGCTCCAACAAGACAATCAAGCTCCTCACCCGATATTACTATTGGGAAGGGGTTTGTCAACAAATTAGAGAATACTGTGCATGCTGTGAATGCTGCGCACATATGAAGCCAACTAATATCCTGCCAGCCAGGAAAATTCACTCCAATCCTGTCCCAATAGGATCGTGGCAGGATATTTCCACAGATTTCATTACAGATCTATCAGCAAGTGACAGATATGACTTGATCCTTGTGATAGTTGATCGATTTTCAAAGGAAATAGTATTTATTTCCACTGTAAAGAGTGTAATGGCACTTCAAATGGCAAAACTATACAGGGATCACATATGGAAGATTTATGGACTTTCCCAATCTCTTATCTCCAACCGAGGACCACAGTTCATGTCTCAGGTCATGAAAGATCTCAGCAAGATGCTAGGTATTGAGCTATGCATATCGACAGCATTCCATCCCAAAACAGATGGACAAACAGAACATGTAAACAGGGATCTACAACAATATTTAAGGCTATTCACTACTGAAAAGCAAAATGCTTGGGTTGAATGGCTTGTGCTGGCACAATTCAATTATAATAATCAGGCACACTCAGCTACTGGAAAGAGTCCCTTTCAGATCATGCATTTATATGAACTCCACATGGGAATTGAACCTTAGGAGGTTAAAGCACCAGCAGCTAATCTATTCATGAAAGATTTCGCAATGACCCTCAATCAGGTTAAAAAGAATCTGAAAAAGGCAAGTGACCAGATGGTGATCCAAAATGAGAAAAAGAGGTCACAAAGCCCTATTTATAATGAAGGAGATCTCGTGTGGCTTAGTACCAAGAATCTAAACCTTCACACAGCACATCAATCAAAGAAGCTGACAGAAAGGTGGCTGGGCCTTTTTAAAGTTATATCTATGAAAGGTGACAATGCCATGGAACTCCAACTGCCAAGATCGATGAAGATTCATCTGGTAGTTAATGTATCCTGGGTTAAGCCTTACAAGGAATGTCTCCCTGGACAACCAGTCTATAAACTGTTGCCAATCTATAGGACCTAATAAAGCTCCCAGAACATACAACACTAAACCTAGCTTAAGAAGTAGAGACTAGGGCAAATCTTCCTAAAGGAAAATCCAACAAGAACTAGACTGGAGTTCTTGGGGCATTGACATTCAACTATATATACTACTTTACATGTTTGTACTTATTTACTAAAGGTCTGTGCGTAGGGCACAGGGCATGATGTCATGATGATGTCATAGATAAGGGAGTGAGTCTAGACTAGTTCTAGATTACGGTAATAAAAGAAATGTGTCATAGATTGTTCTAGAAGAATGGAGATTAAATACGCATGTATGGACCATTCTAGACTATTCCCACAGTCATGTGATAAAAGGTACATAAGGTCACATGACCTCGAAAGCATGTGATTGATCACATGACTGTCATGTAATAGATTAAATAGGAGGCGAATTTAACACAAACCAGGTCCTGTGCAAGTCACAAACGAAGGGCAAGAGGAATGGAAGGTGGAACAGATCATTGATTCGTGCCTCAAGGGATGACATATGGAATTCTTAGTTCACTAGAAGGAATACAGTGATGAGGATTGTACATGGGAGCCCAAGTCCAACCTCACTTTGGCTAAGGGGGCAATAAAGGACTTTTATGCATTGAATGCAAATGCACCGAGGAAGCTGAGAATGACTCAGTCCTCTTTTGATAGCTTATTTAAACCTTACAAGAACTTTATGATGTCTGTCCCCACTTGGAGTTGTCTGGAAGTCGACCCATAGGAGGGGGGTAATGTTAAATTTGCGTTCTATTTAACCTAACATGTGACCATCATGTGATCAATCACATGTTTTATGCATCACGTGACTTATTCTTTCTTTCATCATGTGACCATGGGAACAGTCTAGAACATTCCACAACATGTTTCTTTAACCTTCATAACTCTAGACAAGTCCATACATGCTTTCTTAATTACTGCGATCTAGAACTAGTCTAGACTTGCTTACTTATCTATGACATAGCTATGACATCATACCCTGTGCCCAGCACACAGACCACTAGTCAATAGATACAAACAATATATAGTAGTATATATAGTTGAACACAAACGCCCCAAGAACTCCAGTCTAGTTCTTGTTGGATCTCCCTTCAGGAAGATTTGTCCTAGTCTCTACTTTTTAAAGCTAGGTTTGGTGTTGTGTATCCTGGGAGCTGTATAGTTCCTGTAGGTCGGCAACAGCTGAACCTTTCCATCCTGTGAGCAAGTAGGTAAACTTGAGGTCAAAGTCACAAATGAATAGGACATTTTATAAAAGAAATCCTTTTTGATTGCAGTAGCCTCCATGTATATGTGCTGGAGGTGCTATTGGGAGATGGCTTTCATCAATTGCACTGATTGCATTACAAAAATAGGAATAAAACTTCAGATTGTGTTGAATTTTTGAAGAGATGGTATTCCCAGTTGGGAACTGGACAAACTTGATATAGAAGGATGCAGCAGCAAGGATATACAGTATTTTCTTGAAATAGCTGTAAGAAGTTAGATTGACTGCAAACAAAGCACCAGGTGACTTACTATGAGATTATACTGTTGGCATGCTAAAAGCACTCCCCAACATAACGAGTCATGAGGCCTGTTACACATAAGTGGCTCAAAAAACTATTCACATGTTTGGTCATTTTTTACTAAATACAATAACTCCCAATAGCCCCTAATCCTTGCTCTAAACTATAAGTATATAAAATCAGGTATCTACTCCTGGCTTTCTATGGGTACAAGAGTCAAGGGATTTGAATAAGGTTTGAGGAAATGGCAGCCATTTCAAAATGGTAACTCATGCAGATAGCTTTTTGATCTTATATAAAGCTGGGCATCTAGTACTTGGTATGAGCTTCTTTGGCCTTGATAACTGCTTCAATCCTTCTAGGCATGCTTTCTATCCATTTCTGACACTGCTCCTTATCAATCTTGCCCCACTTCTCTACTACCCTTTCTCACAATTGATGAACTCCTGTAGGAGCACTCTCATAAGCTAAGAGGCATCTCTTGAGGTGATTCCAAGTACAGTGACTCACAAAATTGTTCCAATGTTTTGCACATTTTGATTGTTTATGGAATATATCTAGAGCACAAACAGATATAAACAAAGTGTTGGTGTATGAATGGAGCTACCCACCCTGGGCTATGTGCCCAAAAAGGAATTATGTAATTTGAATTAGTAACCATGGAGATATATGCAATTCAAAACTGATACTCATTGGGACAATTATGTGAGTGTCTCAAAAAGATAGTAAATGTAGTTTCAGTACTTGGTATGACCCCTTTTGGCCTTGATAACTGCTCCAATCTTTCTAGGCATACTTTCAATCAACTCTTGACATACTTCCAGATCTATCTCTTCCCACACATTTACAACTCCATCCCATATCTCCCAGACCCCTTTGGCCTGTGTTGAATACTGGCAAAGTTCTTTTTTAATGTGATGCCAGAGATGTTCAATTGAATTGAGGTCTGGAGACTGTGGAGGCCAGTCTAGGAGAGTGATGTTATTGTCCTCCATCCATTCTTGGGCCCTTTTAGAGGTGTGCTTGGAATCATTGTCCTGTTGAAAAATAATATCTTCTAGAGAAATTCCACTCTTCTTCATGCTGGGCAATAAGTTGTTCTCCAAAATGTCCACATACTGCTTAGCATTCATCCTCCCCTCAACCTCTGCAAGTCTCCCCACATCCTCCCAATCCATACAGCCCCATACCATAATGTTTCCCCCACCAAATTTGACTGTGTCCTGGATCTCCCTCTCAATTAATTCCTCTCCAGCCTTTTTCCACATCCACTGTCTTCCATCTAAGGCAATTCTATTGATTTTAGTCTCATATGACCAGATTATCCTCTTCCAGTCCTCCACAGTCCACTTTTTGTACTTCATAGCAATGTTCAAGTGCTTTCTCCTATGCATTGCACTAATCAATGGCTTTTTCTTCTTCACAACAGCCTTGAATAAATTCTTCCTAAGAACTCTCCTCACTGTTTCTGAGGAGACTGGGTTGGAGATGATGGTGTTGATGTGTTTGGTGGCTTAAACAGCATTAGAAGCCTTGCCAGTAGTAATCTGAGTAATAATAGCCTGCTGAGAGCGAGTAGAAAGCTTTGAGGAATGTCCAGAAGAAGGGACCAATCTATTGGAAAGGATATCCTGAAGTATCCTGGATGCAGTAGATCTGCCAACACCAGCTTTGGAGGCAATCTGCCTGACAGAAAGACCATTGAAGGCAAGAGAGAGAATATTTTCCTTTTGAGCAGAGGAGATGAGGTGCATTGTTGAATTGTGGAGTTTTGAGAATATAACTCTTGATTAAATAGCTGGACTATAGGTTCTATAACATATAACATCACCATAGTAATGACCAGTAGATGATTTGTTGCCATAGCAACAGTAGAGCATCAGATTCTGATATATCAAATATATACTCATATAATTGTCCCAATGAGTATCAGTTTTGAATTGCATATATCTTCATGGTTACTGATCCAAATTACATAATTCCTTTTTGGGCACATGGCCCAGGGTGGGTAGCTCCATTCATACACCAACACTTTGTTTATATCTGTTTGTGCTCTAGATATATTCCATCGACAATCAAAATGTGCAAAACATTGGGACAATTTTGTAAGTCACTGTATGTTCAATAGGGTTAAGATCTGGAGACTGTGCAGGCCAGCCCAGAAGCTTGATTCCCTGCTCTTCAAACCACCTTTGGGCTCTCCTAGAGGTGTGCTTGGGATCATTATCTTGTTGAAAGATAATGTTATCTTCTGGAATTCCAGATTCCTCCATGCTTTGCAGCAACCCCTACTCTAAAATGGCCACATATTGTTCAGCATCCATTCTTCCCTCCACCTCACTCAAAACTCCTACTCCATTCCACCCTATGCAGCCCCATACCATCAGTGAACCTTCTCCAAACTTGACTGTACCTTTGATCTCTCTAGCAATTAGCCCTTGTTCCTTCTTTTTCCACACATACTCTTGCCCATCTAATCCAATCCTATTGATTTTGGTCTTATCTGACCATATAACTCTTTTCCAATTCTCCACAGTCCAATGCTGGTACTTGAGAGCAAAGGCTAACCTTCTCTTCTTGTAATCACTGGATAGTAGGGGCTTTTTCTTCTTTACCACAGCTTTTAATGAAACTTCCTTGAGAGTATTTCTTATAGTCTGAGGGCAAACAGGAGCATCAATGATGGAATTTATGTATTGAGAAGCATGAACAGCATTCTTGGCCTTGCCAGTAATGATTTGCTAAATAATAGTCCTCTTGTTGGTAGGAGTAAGCTTTGAAGGATGGCCACCATGAAGCCTAGTCTTCTCTGGCTGGAGTTCCTAAAGAACCTGGCATATAGTAGACTTCCCTAGGCCAGTTTGGGAAGAAATTTTCCTAGAGGAAAGATCAAGAGAGGAGAGAGAGATGATATTGTTTCTTTGAGAGGTAGAAATGGATTTTATAGTGAGAAGGTGAGAAGATAAACATGGAATGGTGGGGTTTATATATGCTGTCTGACCTTCAGTTACATAAAGATAACATAATAGAACTCTTATCAAATGTATGTAACCATATTATAGCATGCTAGAATCCAATATATGTAATTAAAACTTCAAGTCAAAAAACTGTCTACATGGGTTACCATTTTGAAATGGCTGCCATTTCCTCAAATCCTATTCAAATTTCTTGACCCTTGTGCCCATAGAAAACCAAGAGTAGGTACTTGATTTCATACACTCATAGTTTAGGGCAGGAGTTAGGAATTATTGGGGGTTATCGCATTTAATGAAAAATGACCAAACATATGGACAGTTTTTTGAGCCACTGTATAGGAAAATGGCAAGTTGTTCCTCAACAGTGACATATTGTGAATCTACAAGTCCTATTTAATGCAATTCAACAACTAGCTGTGAAAAAGCATTTGATTGGAGCCCAAGCTCTGACTGAATGCAATCTGGATGATCACACAAGAGTTCTAACACCCATTGGTGGCTGGAAAGAGCAGATGTATGATAGGGCCAAGATATAGTCTCAATTCCAGAGAGAATTTCAAGAAGGGTATCCAAAAGTATATGAATCAATTTGATGATGTGTCAGAGATACTGTTCATGAAGATCAATGTCCAAGGGGTACATGATTGGATATTGTAATTGGCCCAGGCTGGAGTCACTGAGCACACATAGTATCTGCATGGAGGGGTGCTTGTTTTGGTCTCCACTCCAATGACAGAAGACAATGCCGAGCATCGAGCCACTCACGAAAGAAAAACAAACACTGAATGTTTCAAGGTTCAGTGTGTACTGAACTGGCTCTTACTGGATCCGGACGTTTCCAATCCTAGGACGCGTGGGAATTCTAAAGCGTACACCCGTGGGAAGAGGGGTCGTGACCCCCAAGAATGGTTGCCAAGTGGATCGTCCAGGGACCATGTGATATTATACATGTAGTGTTTCAGCTCAGACAGATCCTTCGAGATGGACCATACGCAAAGACTCGAAGGCAGCCATCGCAGGTAAACCGCTTGACAACACATTTTGTCATCCTCAATGTGTCGTGTGATGGCTACTAGTACTTCTTGAGAAGGTGACAAAAAAGGAGGGTCCTGACGGTCAAGCAGAACGCTATAAGCAGTTTTCCGACCCCAATTTTGCGGTCCTATCCTAGTCTGGCAAACGATCGAGATGGATCTACCTATCTCGGGTGAACGGGAATGATGAATGGAACCTGATTCGTATACTCAGAGGGATCACCTTGTGGAGTATAGTAGAGAAGTAAACATCTCCGTTAAGTACGGCCGCACACCATCGTTCCATAATTCTGCCGGGAACTTGGAAAGGCATACCTACTCGGTAGCCAATACTGGGAACAAGTCAACGGGGATGCTGATGTTTCCAGCTGTAACACACCCGGTCCTCTCTCGTCACCCCGGTAAAGACTTGCCATAGTCGTAGAACAGATGGTAAAAACCGACCCCGAAGCTCGTCTCGCCATGCTTCGTGCTGAATACTATTTCACTATTTGGGAGGAAGTTGATCGGGGAACACGTCGGGTCGGGTCGGAGGTACACCCCACTCTGGCACGTCTCTCGGTCGGGCAATTCTCTTTGGCTCCCATTCCTGTTCAGCCGTTGCACTCAATTTCTGTGCGACATCTCAGATGCGCCTCCACATATAGTAGAGAACCGACACACGCACATAATACTCTTCTCGAATGTCAAACTTTTTCTTCGACTTGTCGAGTCCAAGGGCTTCTTCTCGGGATAGCTGTGCGGGATGTAACGACGACGGTGAGAGGATATATGCTGGATACAGCACGAGCTTGCCTGTTTAATTCTCTTGTCCTGCAAGTCATAGCGTGTTTGGGTGAACGATTGGAGACCAAACGAAGCGCCGACCATGATGAGTATGAATGGTAGCCCAAATAGTGCAGGATATCGCTTGAGTTTTCTCTGAATCGGGGAAGAATTCAACGGGTTGGATTGAAAAGGCGGCATGCTGGGACAAAGAGTGCTCGATATATCGGTCTCTGGGTGCGAAAGCCCAAGGCTTGATTGCCTTTTTCAGCTGACCATTGACACGGGCTTCTCTTTCTTTCTTTTGGACAAGTGTTTGTCATTGTGTAGCAACTGACAGAGCTAGCGTAACTTATCTCGAAAAACTTACATGCGGTGCCGCCTCTCATTGGTAATGCACTAAGGCGGGCGCCAAAGGGTGGGCCGGTCCGAGGAAAAATGCTCTTACACACGCCCTACTTTCGTGGGGGGTGTGGGGCTCCGTTCGATACTCGGTGTCCCCGGTCTAGTCAGGGGGCCTGGGTAGCTTAATACCCACCAAAAGACACGGGCTTCTCGCTTCCTCAGGTCCTCTTCAACAGATGTGACCATGCTCATCAACCACACGCTCTGATCCCGCTTATGTCGCTCGTTTTCGTCTATCCGTCTGGTTTCCCTCAACCAGAAGGACCGCCAGTGACACCCAGATGTACGCTGGTGGATTAACTGCATCTCGTGTTATCGGGCCAGGTGCCTCGCGCCCCCATCGACCTTGGTCACAGAAATCCATAATCGGGCAGAGAGGGCGAGACGATAGCTGAATTCAAGTAGACATGTCTTTTTCTGGTGCGTACAAAGGCTCAGGAGACACTCCATTGCACAGGTATTAAAACTAGTAACAGTATTCTAGGTCCGCTATCTTATTTTTTTCTTGCGAATTCGGCTATGTGCGTCTGTTGCACCTATGATGCATAGCAAACCATATAGCTAACGTTGGTATCTAGCCTTCAAAATTGACCCATGGGTGCGTAAGCATGCACGGCACGGGCTACGACATTGCTTTTGCCGTTAAAGAAGTTGATCCACCCCACTCCATGACACAGTCTTGATGATTGTTACTGAGATCACTGACGACAGGGGTAACTGTGCTTCGTCTCCGCAGCCTCCCTTACTGAAACACAGTGGACGTCGTAGTGTGGGGGCACTGCTGGTTCTCGTCATCATCAAATTCTTTGTTGCCGGTCCCTTAATCTCAATTACGAAGGAAATTGGCGTAGGTCATCAAGCCGGAGAAATTCTGCAGTGAAATAATTCGTCGATATCCAAAGCAGGTCATAAATAATGAGTCAGAATGACATACGTATCAGAAGTATGCGGCCAAGATACACTGTGGTGCCACCTCGAGTTAAGTGCGGGTTAGAAAGAGCGCTGTTCAAGGCTGGTATTTACATACAGGAACGAAGGTGTATACCCCTCGCACCGCTTTCCATCACTATCCTTTTGTGAGACTGTATCCTGTGCTTGTTGAGGGTCGGAGGGTCGGACCGACTGTACGCCACTCAATCCAAACTGGTGTTCAATCGAATATTTAATACGCCGGGCAGCAGATATAACCATCAAAAGAAGGGAATCCAAGGCCGGACCACTTGCAGCCTATCGATTCTTGATCGTTGTTTGTGGTTAAACCACCATACATTTATATCTGCAATGTCCCCTGAGTTCGAATCTGTAGATCTTCTACAGATGGATAACTATTTATCTCGTGAGTTGTTCATTTTGGCCGATGATTGATCTTATCCATTAGAGCAGTTATTATTGTCACTCTTGTCACATACGATTATTGTGGGTGATGCTTGCGTGCACGCTATCATTTTTGTTCCGAAGTGACCATTTCAATAATTCTACCATTGCAGTCCTCACCCTCTCGAGAGAGGCATGTTATATCATTCCCCACACCTTGTTTGTTGGCTGAAAATATATACAGATAAACTATATATGGGTAATGAAGTGGCAATTATTGAGTGAACATTATAGGGCCCTGACAATTCTACAGTGCCGGCCTTGGACCTGGGTTTCGACAATGTTTGTCCTAGTATGTTTAAATGCTCTGAGTCCACTCCATCGCAGGTGTGTCCAATTCACATTTTGATAGGTCCGCTATATGGGTCTTTTGTGGATCATGTACGTCTCTTGTTCCTATGCGCATATGAAACAAGGGTAATGTTCAATCCGTGCCGAAGTCTCGCTGCGCTATGTGGGTTCAAAGTTGGTTTAAACTTATAGATTAATTGAGCTGATCGAATACTTTCACAGTCGGTAGTACTACCTTTATCCCTGGACCTGTCGAAGTCAGTGCTTCTACTTTGAACGTGATGTCTGAGATAAGTCAGTCATTAATGAACATCCAGTAGATGTATGCATTTAACCTGCGATTCAAAGCTATACCCATAATAGTTCCATAGGTGTAAGTCGATTGATTTACTGTCGTCCGCAATATTGTTACGAAACATGGATATTCCAAAGGCACTGTAGTCTTTTGGGTCATTCAATGGGTATTCCTAATATTTCTAAAGACTGCTGATTGTGAGTTACTGTTCCACATGTTTCCATTGCCACTGACGACAATTCAATTGTAGTAATCATGGTTTTGCGGGTGTATGCAATGTGGAATCGATCCAAAAGGATTCTTCGGCTCCTTCTGTGGATCTACGTGCCACAGGTCATAGCTACTTTCATTGTTGCAGGGATACACAATACCAGTATAAATCTCTCGAGTATGTCCCGAGTTAACTTCGTGTGTCCCTCCAATCTCACCCAAGTTGCCTACCACCCTTCTCCATAGTTACGATTATCCAACTTGTGGATATCTCTTATTGCAAGCCCTCATTGGACTACCCACCATTAATGATTGACGTGTATGAGGCGATCCCACGAGTTGTTCTCGGTGCTATACTCTCCATTCTTGCAGTTGCTCAAACATTGAAGCAGTCACTTAATATGTATAAAGCGACGAAGGAGTGGCAGCCGAACCGGTACATGGAGAGACTCGTGAGAGATGGTATTATTTATTTCCTTGTGTACGTCCCAGCTCCCCCCCCCTTCTTCCATTTGTCACCACCGTATCATACATTTTTCTCTGGACCATGCGCAGACAACTGAACCATTTGGTCGTTTTTATCTGAACTCCTAGGAATATGTTATTCAATGTCTCTGATCTCCATGGAGGCGACACCACTTGGGCATTCTTCCTAGCCATGTTTTCTGGCACAGCGCTATGCCTAATGATGCCTCGGTTCGTCATCAGCGTACGAGAACTGTATGACCATGACCTCCGTCGTGGCTGGCAAGGGGTTGACACCGGATTCGGCGTGTTGTTGCAGCCCATCACGAGTCAAAATATACTACCTCTGTCTGTAGTTGCATTCGCGGACGTCGCCTCGGTGGAGGATCAGATCATGGAAGGGAACACGAACGAAACAGAAACAAATCCACTGGATCCGACTCGGACGGTGTATCACATGGATCATGTTTGAACAAGAAATTTGGGTAGGAGCGTAGGACA
>JBBPUP010000340.1:0-26199 GCA_038094735.1 Exsudoporus floridanus
GTCACGCCTTGGCACCAAGGCATCGAGCTCGTCGAAAAAGACGACACATGGCGACGACGCACGTGCCCTTGAAAATACCTGTCTGACCGCTCGTTCGCTCTCTCCGACGTACTACTCCAACGCCAGACAACTCACATCAGTCAAGAGACCGCTGCAACAAACCAGAATCACCTTGTTCAACAACTCTGGTCCCTTCACGCTAATGAAATTCGCCCTCGATCCGTTGGCCACCGCCTTTGCGAGTAATGTCTTGCCGCACCCTGGGAGACCCCACGGCAACACACCACAAGCAGCCTCAATCCCCACCGCGCTGAACAGCTCGGGTCACCGGATTGGCTGGACAATTGCCATCTAGAGTTCTTCCCGTACACCATGCAGCGCCCCGACCTCAGACCACGTGACATCAGGCACCGTCGCAAATCCTTCTCATTTCGACGAGGGCTGGACTTTGGCAAGTGCTGCCCGGAAATCGGAGGAGGTGATGCACAGTGGTGCAAGCTGGCATTCTGTCAGCGCGGGCGGATGTGCATTCAGAAAGTGTGCAATAGAATTCGGGGAGAGCTGGCTGACGAGCGATCCGAACGGTCGGGTAGGGTATGAAGGTGGTCGTACCTCTATCGTTGGCATGTGAGAGGTCGAATCGATAGCCATTGGGGTATCGCTTCCGTCGGTTGGTATCTCCGGCACATCCGGTAGAATGAAAGTCCCTTCGGACAGTTCTTTAAAGATTCGTTTTACGGCGATAACGCCTGCTGCCCCTGTCAATGCTGACAGATCGGCCCCAACGTATTCTGGCGTCGCTTTTGCGAGGGATCCATAATCGAAATCACCCTCGAGTCAAAGTTTGGCACATAGCACGCGAAGTATTCTGTATTTGTGCATGAGTGCACGGGACTGGCGGAGGGATGGAGAATCGGGAAAACAGACTTATTCCTTGCCTCCTCGTCGGATACACCCATGCTGATTTCGTGATCGAATCGACCAGCACGAAGCAGTGCTGCATCCAGAGAGTCGGGTCGATTCGTAGCACCAATGACGATCACGGGCTTGTTTTCTGTCTTTTCCCAAGACAAATCTGTAAAATGTTTGGCCATACGTTTCTCGGGGCGTTGGGGGAGGAAAGACACCGACCGTCCATGCATGTCAAAAACTGAGCCACGATCCGTCGTTCCATTTCCCCTTGTGGCTCTCCCGCTTCGGGGTGATGGCATCTATCTCGTCGATGAACAAGAGGCATGGTGCAACGCGCTACAGCGGTCCGGTATCATTATGTATTGACCGGCGAGACTGCTGCGACTCACCTTTGCCTCAAAAGTATCTCTCAGTGTCTTCTCCGACTTGCGCAACATCCCTGACACGATCGACGGTGCCGACATGCTGATGAAAGGCCTTCAACGGCGATAAGTATTGGGGTTGAATGTGGTAAGACAAGACGGCCCTCTACCTTGAATAGCATATGGTTCGACCGTCATTATCCCTATACCAGGTAGACAGTCGAGGTCGGTATGGCTCTCTACTCCCATCTTCCCCGAGATCCATCCGCCAGAAATGTATACAGGATTGGACAGAGCGAGAGTGACCTTGACCTTTGAATGGTGTGGAGACATATTCATTGGCTCGGGGCGAGATTGAAAGGCCATGGTGGCAGAACAAGAGTCTTGATGAAGTTGTTCAAGGTATTTACGTGGTCACCAACAGTCACTGGACGACTGTAATGGCATGGAATGGGACACGTCGAAAAGTCCATGCGGGGGTCGACGTTGGAGGCCTCGAGATGGAGAATGCATTATTCAGACATTATGAGCCGATCGTTGTGGTCGCTGTCGGAGACGTTGGGGGCTCGGAGCAGAGATAACTCAGCATAAACACTCTTCAGCATATTGTTCGTCCGTGTTAGCCAACTGAGCAAAACCGACACCAGCGAGCTCAGACGAAGAGGCAGCTCTTCCCTGTACACCGCGTGGGACAAGACCCACTCTAAATGTTGCTGTGGATCCTGACGAAGCTGCGCAGCTTGGGAAACATGGTCCGGAACGATCTGTCTTGCAGGAAAGAGTGGTAGAAAGACGTCATTACAACACATTTAATTATCATCGTTCGGGTTTGGTGATTGTGATATCGAACCGGTATCTGTCTGACTTTACATGCAAACATGTCCAACAGCGTATTGATATGTCTTTTGACCGCCAGGGGCTATTTCACGACATCGCGTATGAACTCGCAGCAGATTGGTCATTCGCAGGGGCCGCGAGCCGGCAGGCGAGCTGAGAAGCTCGGAAGGGGTAGCCCTGCTGGAACCCGGCGAACCCTCCCAAGGGGTAGATGCTTGTAGGAAGACATAATAGAATATATGCTACTAGGTGTCATAAGAATCTCGTCATAAATCTCGTACAAACCTTGGTACATGTTACACAAATCGTAGGAATCGTAGTCGATTTGCATTGCTTCAGGCTATGCTGCATCTATCTTCCTTCTTTTCGACCTGTGCCAGATCTCCCGTTCTCCGCGCTCTTATGCTGCTTTCCTCGGATCATCCGTTAGTACAAGTATCTTTCTCGTTCCGCTTCATTCATCATGGTGGTTGCGTTTTCTCATCGACCTATAATTCCAACTCCGCTCGGCCGTGACCGAAGCGACTTTTTGGCGTCAGGTGACGCTGACATGGCCGTGCGGGGGGTGGCTGTGTCTCGAGGGGGGAAAATATCGCTAACGTCGAAAAGATGTTGTGCGTGGGGGGTATTGGGGGAAAGCAATGTTGATTCTTCTGTCAAGGCCACCCGAGTGGGACCGGGTATGGAAATGACACAAATTAGCATGTACAGTATTGCAAAGGTAATGAAGCCATACTACTTGAAGATCAGCAATGCAAGGAAGGTGTGACAGGGAGAAAGCAGGCCCTGCACATGCCAAGGGCAGATTGGTCATTCGCAGGGGTCGCGAGCCAGAAGGCTCGCAGAGAAGCTCAGAAGGGGTAGCCTCCTGGAACCTGGCGAACCCTCCCAAGGGGTAAATGGCTAAGACATGTGTAATACATAACAAATTGCTCCTGGTACTAGAATTATAGGAATCATAGTCCAATTCACTATGCCATCTTCCTTCTCTTTGACCTATGATTAATCTCCTGCTCTCCTCGCTCTTGTGCCACTTTCCTCATGACATGTAGTATCTTGTCAGTTTCTTCAAGGCCACTTGAGTGTTTGTATATCCTATTTACTACATTAGCACAAAATCCATGGTTTTTCCCCATTTGCTCGAGCATTGTGTGGAGTCCCATACATGAAGTAGCTGCCAGATCTGTATGGTGCACTTGCACCATCTTGTCATCACTGGGCTGTCAGTGAGTTACAAAGTAATAAGGAAATGGTCATCGGACCTACTCTGAGTCCAAGTCCAAGTCCAAGTCTGAGTCCTTTATCTTTATGTCATCACTGAGTGGTCTGGCTAATTCTTGTGAAATCGAACGTGCCCCGGTTCTAACAGATGGCCCAGGTGTAGCATTTTCATTGATTGTGAGGTCAATCACATCAATGCTGTTGTCATGGCTTGCAGCCCAGGGGAAGTATTCATTTGGTTGTGTCTTCATGTTGTCATCTAATGTGAGCTGAATTGTTGCCAAGCTGCTCTTGCCAGGTTGGTGCACTGGTAACTGTTCAGCACTGATGTGAGCAGCAGTGAAGGTCTTGGTCATTAAAGTGGATTGCTGGTCCTGCTGAGCAAAATTGACTTGGCTCACAAACTGGCATTAGCATTGACATATCAACACAATCAGTTTAGACAAGTCTATGAATGTGCAGGATGGTAATAGTTTGATATTGTGATGTGCCAGTTTGAAAGCACAGTCAGTAGATAACGGAGATGAAAGACAGAAGGACAGGAGGTACCATACAGATGAATGCTATATAAGTACTCAATCAGGACCCCTGAGTTTTGTTCTACCTAGCTTCACTGTGTCACATCCAGATGTCAGTATTCAAGCCATAGGTGGTCATTTCTTTCCTTCACAGCTCATCGCTTGTTGTCTCCAAGGACCGTGAAATATTCTGCACAAAGTGGACCAACTTGGTGAGTGATCATGACATGGATATCTGAATGTCTGACTCAGAACTGATGTGTAACTCTTGAGGTGAATCGATGAGCAGATGCATGGAGTAACCTACCTGAGTCCAGGAAGAGCCCTTGTCCATGGTGCTAGCTTGAGTGGGAGTCACAGGTTGTTGAATATGTCAGTTTCATCTGGGAAAAGACATGGCCATGGAAGAAGGGGAATGCTCCTGCCAAACTGAGCATTGATGTGCCCCTGCTCAGCCTGTGATTCATCCCGCCTTCTTATCTGCACCTTCACAAGCGAACAGGAATGTTCAGTGTCAACCAAGATATACAATACCTGAAACCAGTCAATATTGTCCACCCATTCTACTACCTGGAACTTGCCTGTTGTCCCCAGTGTCAGTCCACTGATGTCACTTGGGAAGGGTGGACTGGTACTGGTGCTTGTGAACTCCATAGCATTGTTCAGGATGAGGTTGTGTTGGGCTTGCAGTTGTGATGCAATACATGTAGGTTGAAGAGGCTTGGGGTGGATTCAAGTAATTTGTCAAAGATGTTGGCCAAGCAGGTAGAGAGATCAGTGACTAGCTCAGATACACCTTTGAGTGAGCCACAGGTGAACAATGGTCAGTCATTGAGTTACTGCTGTGCAACGACCAGCAGCACCTACTGGAAGTCCTGGGAACCCTGGAAGATTCTGCATGAGTTGTAACATACATGCTCACATAGAGTCTGAGTACTCATGTTACAGGAGGTGTTCTGATTTTTCTCCACTGCTGCAAATTGACTTGGGATCTCTTCAACCTCATTGTTGAGCTTTGACCTTCCTCTACATCCAGTGGACTGGCAGAGCAGATCAGATGTAAGTTCCTTCTCAAATAGTATTGTACTAACCTGATCCTCCTCCAGAGCTCCATTTTCTGGAATATCACCAGTGCACATTTGAATACTTCAATAGACTTGACAAAACATTGACAGGACCAAGAACAATATCCTCCTTCTTTGGCACCAGTCCGAAAGATCTTTAATCCTTTTCAGCCTTCACTGATCCGCTGCACTACGGTGCTCAGTGTATATCAGCAGATACGATCACAGAGGTCCACCTAGAATTCATCATGTGTGCATAGGAGCATGAGTCCAAGTCCTACGTGCAGACGTTGACAGGTGAGACCACTTTGGTTATATATGACACTATGAATGACTCATTGTGGTTGTAGCAGTTTGTGGCTCACTTGACAGCACCTTCAAGATATCTAACAAGGTGACTGTTACTGACAAGGATGGCCAGCAATCAAAATATTTGAAAGGAGGAATCTTGAGCATCCTCAATGAGAAAAATGAGATTATTGCTTGGGTGAGTGCAGCGATGTTGTGTGATCAATATCACTGATTATCTGACAGCACTTCTGTCAGTCAAAGGCTAATGCTGAGATCCAGGAACTTCTTACAGGAATATAGCATCACACTTGGCTCCTTGGTCAACCACTGCCAGAGATGTTCGTCAGCAACAACTGCTGCTTGGTAAGGAATGCAATAACCACTGTCTTTCCCAATAGTGATTCCATTCAAGATGTTTGGCACTTCATTGCATTGTATGTCATCATCATTCTTGCTCTAAAAAAATATCTTTGATACATGATAACCAGGTACATAACAACTATCCTAAATGGGAGCAGGAATCCTCATTACACCACAGTCATGTCAGACGTTATGAATGCCATACTCAAAAAGCATGCCAGCGAGGGGGAGGAAGGGGCTGAGTACTGGGACTGAGAAGCACAAGAACAGCAGCTCATCCATGCCTACAATAAATGGGTGGTGAAAGGAACTATATGGTCTGTTGCATCCGAAAAGGTATATTGGCTGTAATTACAATGCCAGTGGCTATTGAAGATGTTTATTAGGTTCATCAAGAACAACTCAAACATGTCCGCAAAAGCTGCCTACAGCACCATTGACAGGACATCCTGTCCAATGGAAGTCACATCAAAGGATGCCATAAGGCATGGAACACTCTCCAAAGAGTGCAGCCAAGTGGAATCATGATGCTCGCAGCTCTCAGTCATGACTTCGTTCATCACAGGAATATTCAAATCGCATCTAACCACCCCGAGAGGACTCCATTCATAACTTTAACAGCTGGCTCACATCACACCATCTTGACTGATGCCATTGCCAAGCTCTATAATCAGCTCCATGCAGCCAATGCATGGTGCACCCTTCTCACTCTCCCTGAGCTTCAACTTGCTGACTCTGGCAAGACCTTTGATTTAGTACCTTTAGAACACATCTTGATATTTGGTGGCCTGGTAAAGGAAGAAGTGAATGAGTTCCAGGTTGATGATGCCTCTCCTCAAGTTGACCATGATGATACTAGCTGTAATAATACTGTCACTGAGCATGCCATCCTCTCCAGTTGTGACTTCATTTTTCATGAACTAAACGTTGATCCTAAGCTACTTGAACTTCTGCAGGTCTCTGCTCAGTTGCAGAGCACATCACAGCCATGCCTTGAATCATCTATGCCACCCAATAACTTGAACCCAAGTCCTTCATGCCCCACAGATGTGGTTCTGACTTCTACCAAGCAAAGGGTGGAAGAGGTGCTGTATGATTCAAGCATGGATGTAGTAATTGAGCCTGAATATCATGTTGGAATGCTCAAACGATACTTCAGACACTCAAACTACCCCCACCCTCCAAAGTCAAAAAAAGTTGAGGCCCCAGGCCCCATACCAGTGGCAGTACAGCCAAGCTGTCAACTATATGCCTCAAGTCTTGCTGCCCAGAATGGCATGCCGGCACCAGCATCATCCATTCCTTTCACACCTAGTCAACCTCTCCTCTCATTCTCGTCTGTCAATACACCTACTATGAAATCATCCACAGCCTTATCCATGAAAATCTTGCCCCCACTCATCCAGGATACTCCCAGCGACCAGGGTTGCACCAGTTGCAAGACAAGATCCCAGCACCTATTCGTGGCTGCCATGGACATCAATCCAGAGTCCCTCACGATCAAAGGCAATAACGAATTTTTCCTCTTCATGGAGATGTGTGTGGAATTTAGCTAGGTTTCTTATGAAATGATGTTGAGGAGATGGGTTGACGCAATGGATGAATACAATTGTCGACTGGTCCAGAAGCTTGGTATGGCAGCCATTAGGAAGAATCCCCTTGTCCTGCTTCACAAGTTGGGTGAGATGGAGATGAGATTGATTGGGAGAATCCAGAGAGACGACTTCAAGTGTAAGTACCATTTATTCACTGTCATGACGCTTGTTCACATAATGCTTACTCATACAATGTACTTGCAGCCAAGTGAAACAGTGAAGCATTCTGGTGACACCACTGCTTTGTCATCAACCTCATCAAGGCCAATACTGCAACTGGCAAAAAGGTAAGTACATTTCATACTATTGGCATTTGTTCAGCACTGATTTGCTATCTACCTACTACCCATCAGCTCCGCAAGGTCCCTATGTGCTCCCACTGTAAAACTATCATGTATCCTGGTTCGGAGAAGTTGGCCACAAACCACAAATGTGGCATCTGCACAGATGGTGTCAGGTCGAGGCTAGCTCCAGAGACACCAGAGCTGCCCCACTGGCCCCAGCCACACAGTGTCTTCTCGAACAGGACAACATTCCATCCACAGGCCTTTTTGAAGATGGTTCAGGAGATCTATGAGATCACAGTTTTGGGCTCGGTTGCTGGGCATAGCATCCTGTTCATCGAGGCTCAGGTGTTTCTACTGATGCTTGCAGCGCACCTTGTCATTTCTACAGACACAGATGGCCATTCCACAGTCACCCTATTTAAGCTCTACCCTGGCTTCAAGGTCGACAGGTCCATTTCAAGCAACCACATTGTCCAGCATGAGGGTGCTGACTGTCTGCACATCAACTACCTTGAGCACAAAGCCTAGGAATGTGATTCTTGTTACATCAACTGTGATGTAGCAAGTGATGCTGGATCACGTCAGCTGGTTCCTACCAGCACCAAGGTACCTTGGTAGTTATGCTCACCCACTAGGTGTGGGACTCTTGGATAATTGACAGAACATTCTTGGAACCTCACCTACTAGGCGTAGGACTCTTGGTTATGCTTCGCAATGCTGAGCTGGGGATGCTCCAAGCAAAAGGCAAAAACTACCCGGCTGGTGTGGCCTGGGCCTCATATCCCTCCCTAAGGTGATGCAGTTTCTTAGGCCTGTTACGGGATATGGCGACACTGAGGTCAGTTGCCCTAGGTAATTGGCAGTCTTCCTAGGTTTATGGCCAAACCCCTGAAACACTAGAAGTTGCTAGCACTGGCTAGCACAGGGATAACACGAATTGGATGATCTATATGACACGAAGATCGCAATCAAGCGGAATCAGGATGATGTGATAGAATAGCATAGATCAAGGTTAGAGTTACATGAAAAGATCTAGCTACTTATATAGGGAGGATCTAGATAAGGGCAGGCTTCTCTAGATCATATCGGAAAGTTACTACATATGGCAACTATTGCCTATAAGAGAAGGCAACTGAAGTGGTAAGTCCAAATAAGAATTAATGAGAGATGCCAATCATCAGATGGTATCTGTTGATTAGCCAGGGCATAGATTTGGAGTGATGATCAGAGAGTGGGCGATGATGGGGAGTATGCCATCATTGTGGGAGAAGCTGAGATTGGAAATGAAGAGATGATCCATCAGAAAGGAGTTGGCTGAGTGGAAGGTCAAGCCCCTCCTATGAACTGATCCCACAGCTCATCGGAGATTCACTCATCATTGATGAGTAAGTCCCACAGTGGCAGGGAGTTGGAGACATCCAGGAAGGAAAACGATAGGTCGGGTACTGGCCTGATGTCACCATCTGTAACATTACCTTCCTCGTATGTCTGAAGCTCCAGCTCAGACTCCTCAAGGGCTGCCATCACTGGGGTTCTCCTCATATGTGGTGAGGTCCCAATCCTGGGAGAAAAAGGGGTCTGGAGAAGGGCAACAGGAGTGGAAGTGGCCTTGGAGATTGCAGTGGGAGCATTGTAATTCTGGGCAATGATACTGTGGATGTCTAGGGGCTGGGAGATTGCAGAGGAGACATCGATATTGAGGACACTCAGATCTAAAGTGTCCGGGGGTGTTGCACTCGAAGCAATGGAGAGGAGTGGAGAGGAGGAAACTGTGGGGTCTAATGGAAAGGGGAGGGGGAGAGGATAGGCTTTGTGGGGAATGGATACCAACATCCAGGCCTGTGGTGTTTGTCATGGTCCCAACAGTAATGGGAACCAATAGGAATTCCATAGGAACAGTGGAAGAGTCAATGCTCCTCTTTGGAGCTCTTGCCAGTATGGGGCAAAGGCATTTGGAGGAGGGGGTAAGGGGTATCCCTGTTCTGAAAATGACTGCTTCCTGGCAGCAAAGGGCACAGGAGGGATGGGAAGAATGTCCTCCATTAGGTGGTAAGAGGGAGGAGGGGGAGATGGGTTCCGGGGTGGAGGATCTGGTTGGGACGCAAGTGGAGTCAGAGTCTGACTCTTGAGGAGACCCTCCAGTTCCTGGATGGTCCTCAGCAGGGCTTCTGCTTTGGCTGATGGGGTGGAGGGCATAGGTATGGCAGGAGTGGGGTTCTCCAGGAGATATGGGTCAATCATTGAAGAAGGAGTCTCTCTTTTCTTCTGAAAGAGTGGAAAGGATGGGAAGCAGGACAGCATTGACAAGTTCTCCTGGGAGAGGGGAGATGGAGAAGTTGAACCCCTCGACATATAAGAGGTCGAGGGTGAGTTCTCTTGTGGTGGATAGCTCCTGTTCAAGACCAATAATGATGGGGGGGTTCTCAGTGGTGGCTGAGAAGAGGGGGTTAGGGGCACTTGCTGAGCACCAGGCGGCCCTAGTGAGAAGAGTGTAAAGGGCAGAGTATGCCCAGAACAGCTGGGCAACATAGACAACCAAGTTGTCGGTGGTGAAGGAGGGGAGGTCCTTGAAGGCCTGGAATGTCTGTGGGTTCTCGAGTAGAGATGCATAAAAGAGGTGATGGGTGAAGACCAAGAGTCTTCCGAGATGGATGGAGAATGGAGTGAGGGTCATTGGCTAGTAGTCCTGGTGATAGGGACAAGAGATGATGCAACAGAAGCAGGAATGTTCTGTGGTGTGCCTGGGAATGTCTAGATCAGGGTATTGGACTTGAAGATGGGCTTCGGTGAGGGCTTGAGAGACACGAGAGATGGTGACAAGGAGAGACTGGAGAGTGGGTTCAGACATGCTGTCAAGTTTCACAGTCCATGCAGTCTTTTATACTCTTTGAGGAGGGCAGTGGCATTGCTGAGGTTTCCTTCTGCCTCCCAGGTTCATTTGGAGTCTGGATAGCCTTTTCAGTGGATTAGGTATTGCCTTTATCTTGGTGTTTCCCAATGATTGATGGTCTTCTTGATTTCATATTCCTCCTCCATTCTGATTAGATCCAGAGATGGCTGTGAGAAGTTGGGGCCGTGTTTAGGGGTCTTCTTGTATGATGATAGGAGAGAGGTGTGGAAGACATTGTGGATCTTCCAGGTCTTGGAGAGCTTGAGGCAGTATGCAACCGCAGAGATGACCTTGGTGATTTCAAATGGGCCAGTTCGTTTGGCCGCTAGCTTCCAGGAGGGGACTTGCAGTTTAAGGTTTTTGGCTTCCAGCCAAACCTTATCTCCAACTTTCCAAGGGGAGAAGCGTGAGAAGGTCCATTCCTTCATGCGTTGCTGCATGAGTTTGTGTGTGGCCTCGGCTTCCTTCCAGGCTTCATCCAGTTGAGACAATCTAATCTCCAGTGCGGGGAGGAAGGTCTTCCCAAGTGAGGGGTAAGACTGGGGTTCGTATTCCAAAATGAGAGAAAATGGGGTTTTGCCAGTGACTGAGTGTGTGGCCAAGTTGTGGGAGAATTCTGCGAGGTGGAGGTTCTCAAGCCATTTGTGCGGTTGGGCGTCGCAGCAGATTTGAAGATACGTTTCAAGTTCCTGGTTATACTGTTCTGTTTCTCCATCAGTCTGGGGATGGTATGCTGTTGACAGGGCCAGATCATAGTCCAGAAGGCATGCCAGTTCATGTGCGAATGCAGAGGTGAATTGCAGTCCCTGGTCAGAGATGAGCTTCTCGTGAAGATCATATTGTTTGAATACATTCTTGAAGAAGAGCTTGGTGATTCCAGCCATGTCCACAGTTTTCGAGCAAGGGCAGAGAATTACCCCCTTACTAAGGCCATGGTTGACCACAACCATAACAGAGTCAAAACCAGAGACAGAGGGGAGGTCCGTGATGAGGTCCACGGATAAGTGTTGGAAGAAGTGGGTGGCAGCAATGGAGAGAGGAGTGGCTGGGGGAACAGTGGGGTGGGTGTTAACTTTGTTTGCCTGGCAAACAGCATATCTGGATATATATTTCCAGATGAACATAGAGAGGCTGGGCCACCAATAGTCCTGGGAGATCCTGGCAATGGTCTGGAGGTGACCCTCATGGCCACCCGCAGAAGAGTTGTGGAGTTCCTGCACGAGCATGTGTCAGGCATCAGCAGGGATATACGAGTGGTTGCAGAAGTATAACTTCCCATCAGTAAAGGTCCATTCCTTGGGATGGGAATGACCAAAGAGTGGCTCTTCCTTTTTCATGGCAGAGAGAGCCTGAAGAACCAGAGGGTTGGAGGGGGTGGAGGAGGTGATCTTGTCCTGTAGAGCAACGTCAATTTGATTGATCTGGTGATCAAAGGCTCCTGAAGGAAGCAGTTGCATGTCTGCATTATTGCCGGAAGTGTTTATATCATCCCTGTGGGAAAGTGTGTCCACAGGGGCCATCTGGATACCGGGGAGGGCTTTGTATACCATGTCAAAGTCCTGCAAAAATAATAACCACCAAGCCTGTTGTCAGGACAGCTTGCATGGTTTCTTGAAGTATGTTAGGTTCTTGTGGTCAGTAAGAACCGTCACTGTGTGGGGTGATCCTAGAAGATACTGCCTCCATTCTTTGAGCCCTCAGATTATGGCCAGAAGTTCCCGATTGAAAATGTTGTAATTTTGTTCGGCTGGAAAGAATGACTGGAATAAATATCTGCAGGGTTGGAGGTCTCCGTTCAAGTTTGACTGCATAAGCACCACTCCAGAGGCAGTCAGTGAGGCATCTGTCATGAGTGTGAAGGGTTTTGTAGTGTCCGGGAAGGTGAGAACAGGTTGTTTCATGAAAGCTTTTTGGAGAGTGTGAAATGACATTTCCTGAGCCAGCCCCCACATCCAAGGAGTGAAAGATTTGGTGAGGTCTAGGAGGGGTCGAGCAATGTCCGAGAAAGACGGTATGAACTTCCAGTAGAAGTTGCAGAATCTGAGAAAGAAGTGAATGGGTTTCACTCCCTTGAAGGTCTTCCATTGTTTGATGGCATCCAGCTTGACCAGGTCCATGTGAACCCCACCCTTCCTGACTACCATACTGAGGTAGTCGACTTTGGAGGCAGAGAAAGTACACTTTTCCAGCTTGAAATACATTTCCTGTTCTGCAAACCATTGCAGAACCTTCCAGGTTCATTTATTGTGTGTGGCCTAGTCAAAGGAGTGAATAAGGAGGTCGTCCATGTAGAGGATGAGCCAGCCCTTGGCAATGTAGTCAGCAAAGAGGTCATCCATGAAGGCTTGGAATGTCGCAGGGGAGTTGCACATTCCGAAGAACATGATGTTTGGTTTAAAAAGTTCCTGGGGGATGATGAAGGCTGCTTTCCACTGGTCTTCTTTCTTGATCTGCACATTGTTGTAGCCCCACTTAATGTTGAATTTGGTGAAGATTGACAATCCCTTGAGCTTATCTATAAGATTGGAGATAAGTGGCAAGGGGTAGGTGTTCTTGATGGTGTGCTCGTTAAGATACCAGTAGTCTTGGCGGAGACAAAGCTTCCTGTCCTTCTTTTTGATGAAGAAGAAGGGAGAGGCTTGCAGGGATTTCAAAGGGGAGATCTTGCCCAACTTGAGGTGTTCCTCAATGAATTTCCTACCGGCCTCTTATTCAGGAGGGCTTAGGAGGTAAGTCTTGGCCCGTTTCGATATGAAGGAGTCCTTTAGTTCGATCATGTGATTGTATGACCTGGATGGGGGCAGAGAGGAGTTTGTCTTCTCTGCGAAGACACTGGCAAACTCCTTGAACACCATTGGTAGTGTGACAGTGGCCTTCTTTTCTTGTTGCACCAAAGTTGTTGAAATGGTGGTCTTCCTGACCCAATGTTCTGGTCCTTCCCCATGCTCCAATATAAAGTGGAACCATTTTGCTGGGGCCCATTGTGTAAACTTCTTGATGAGTTCATCTTTGATATTGTACCTGTCATCATGGTCAAGAAAATGCATCAGGTACCTTTGTTCCAGGATTCCAGGTGCATCAGTCTGGGTCTACTTGTATTTGGACGGCACTATAGTTACCTGTCCTTTGGTCCAGTTAATTTCTGGGTTGATCACCCGGAACCATGGCATTCCTAGGATGATTTCATCCTTGCCACAATTGAGGATTAGGAAGTCTTGTCATTCCTTGATGCCTCTGTAATCTATAATGATGTTAGTTTTGTGGGTGATAAGTCCTGATCTGTTTTCTGTTCTGTCCATGTTATATGCCCAATGTGGCATATCTAGCTTGAATTCTGGTAACCCCATCCTGTGTACTGCCTGTTTGGTGACAAAGCATCTGGTTACTCCGCAATTGATCAATCCTTCTGTTCTAATGATTTCCCTGCTCCTTTTCCAGATCAAGAGAGGTAAACAAATAGCATTACATCTCAATCTAGAAATAAATACAGGAGCTAAGGTAACTGAGGGAGGAGATGACATTGGTTCATTCCTCCTCTTTAAAAAGATGAAACAGGAGGAGAAACAGAAGGGTGTTCATCAGTGGTGAGGACATTGACATCCTTGTTCCAGGTAGTGAAAGGACCTTCCTCTTCAAGAGGGAGTCTGTCTTCTGCAAGTTTGTCATTCAGCGCCGTGGTACAGGCGCAAAGCATTTGCTTGCAGTTCTGAGGAGTGACTGTCTCTAGGAAGGTGTCCAGGGCTGCCTCGGAAGTGGTCCAAGTGGAGGAGGTGGTGGTAGAGTGGATGTTTTGTGGAGGGGGATGGCCTTTAGGTTTGCGAGAGCTGCTATAACCAGGATGGTTACGATAGGAGCAGTCCTCCTTATTGCAGATAAAACAGTGACCTTCTTTATAATGTTTTGCATGTTTGGCAGGAGAGATGGTAAGACGATCCACGTCCATAGCATTGGGGTCATGGCAAGTAGTCCCTCCACCATAGGGAACTTGGGGACCCATCTTAATAGACCTGATTTGACAGAGGCTTCCTTTGATCTTGGAGGCTTTCGAGTAGATCTTCTCCATGGTGACTGTGGAGGAGTTAAGTATTCTGGAGAGGGCGAGTTGGGTGGCAATCTCAGGATTAATGCCCTGAAGGAACCATTTGGAGAGAGCATTAATATCGGAGATCTGGGATCCCGCAGATAGGAGGGAGAAAGCAGAGATGAAGTTGTCGAATCCCTTGATATCATGGATATTCTGGCAAAGGCTTGTGAGTGAGATGTGTGCGTGCGCTGCAGAATCCTGAGGGACAAAGGTGCTTTTAAAGGCATTGCGGACTGTATTCCATGTGATGCCACCATTGGCAATCTTGTTGAACCATGTCTCTGCAAAGGCTTTTCCTCAGCCTTTAGACATTCAGTTGAGGAAAATAATGACTTGGGCTTGGTCCCCAATCTTTTCCTCTGTGAGAGCGAAGTAGGCCGACATGGCCATAAGTCATCTTTGGGTGTCTTCAGCATTGCCACTAAATTCTTCAGGAAGAGCAGCTTTGAATTCTCCCATGTCTTCTTCATCTAAGTCATCGTCTTGGAGATCGGGGAGCTCTACATCAATGGGGGAGGGAGGGAGGTTCTGATCCTGATCAGAGGACAGCTGTTGGGAAGGGGCATCTGATGGGGTCCCAGTGGGCACAGGGACAGAAGGAGTTGAACCTGAGGGTCAAGGGTGATGGGCATGAGATGCGCGGTAGCCTTGTTCTCATAGAGCTTGGGGAGGGGGATTGGCAAGAGGGGAGTTCGGGCTTGAGGGTTCCTTGTCTTCAAGGAAGTTTCTAAGACCCCAACGACTCATCATGATGGCTGGTTGCTACCACCTGGTAGCTTGGATGCTCTACCTCTTCTAGGATAGTCCAATACTTTAGGCACAATGGCATTAAAGCAAAATAACCTTGATCTTTTGTTATGTCAATCGTGATGTAGCAAGTGATGCTGGATCATGTCAGCTGGTTCCTACCAGCACCAAGGTACCTCAACTGTTATGCTCACCCACTAGGCATGGGACTCTTGGATAACAGACAGAACATTCTCAGAACCTCACCTACTAGGCATAGGACTCTTGGTTACACTTCGCGACGCTGAGCTGGGGATGCTCCAAGTGAAAGGCAGAAACTACCCAGCTGGTGTGGCCTGGGCCTCGTATCCCTTCCTAAGGTGATGCAGTTCCTTAGGCCCATTACAAGATATGGCAACACTGAGGTCAGTCACCCTAGGTAATTGGCAGTTTTCCTAGCTTTACGGCTAAGCCCCTGAAACACTAGAAGTTGCTAGCACCAGCTAGCATGAAGATAATATGGATTGGACGATCTATATGACACAAAGATCGCAATTGAGCGGAACCAAGATGAAGTGATAGGATAGTGTAGATCAAGGTTAGAGTTACATGAACCAATCTAGCTACTTATATAGGGGAGATCTAGTTAAGGGCAGGCTTCTCTAGATCATATCAGGAAGCTATTACATATAGCAACTATTGCCTATAAGAGAAGGCAACTGAAGAGGTAAGTCCGAGTGAGGATAAATGAGAGAGGCCAACCATTGGACGGTATCCGCTGATCGGCAGGGGCATAGGTTGACACGATGATCGGAATAGGAGGCAATGATGAAGGGTATTTCATCATCATAGGAGAAGCTGTGAATTGAAAATGGGGTTGATCCGTCAGAAGGGAGTTTGCCGAGTAGAGGGTCGAGCCCCTCCTACAAACTGGTCCCACAGCTCGTCAGAGATTCCCTCGTCGTTGATGAGTAAGTCCCATAGTGGTGGGGAGTTGGGGGCATCTAGAAAGAAAAACGATAGATTGGGTGCCGGCCCAACATCACCATCTGTAACACCTGTAGGGAATTCATTGAGGAACACCTCAAGTCAGGCAAGATCTCCCCTTCAAAATCCCCACAAGCTTCTTCTTTCTTCTTTGTCAAGAAAAAGGACAGGAAGCTCCGTCCCTGCCAAGACTACTGGTATCTTAATGAGCACACCATCAAGAATGCCTACCCTTTGCCACTTATCTCCAATCTTATAGATAAGCTCAGGGGATCATTGATCTTCACCAAATTCAACATTAGGTGGGGCTACAACAATATGCAAATCAAGAAAGAAGACCAGTGGAAGGCAGCCTTTATCACCCCCCAGGGACATTTCCAACCAAATGTCATGTTCTTTGGAATGTGCAACTCCCCTGCAACATTCCAAGCTTTCATGGACAACCTCCTCATTCACTCCTCTGATCAGGCCACACATTACGAACAAACTCAGAAGGTTCTGCAACAGTTTGCAGAACAGAAAATATATCTCAAGCTGGAAAAGTGCACCTTCTCTGCCTCCAAAGTCAACTACCTCGGTATGGTAGTCAGGAAGGGTGGGGTTTGCATGGACCCAGTCAAGCTGGATGCCATTAAGCAATAGAAGACCTCCGAGGGAGTGAAATCCATTCACTCCTTTCTTAGATTCTGCAACTTCTACAGGAAGTTCATACCATCTTTCTCGGACATCACTCGACCCCTCCTAGACCTCACCAAATCTTCCACCCCTTGGACGTGGGCGCTGGCTTAGGAAACATCCTTTTGCACTCTTCAACAAGCTTTTATGAAACAACCTGTTCTTGCCTTCCTGGACACCACAAAACCCTTTACCCTCATAACAGATGCCTCGCTGACTGCCTCTGGAGCAGTGCTCATGCAGTCAAACTCAAATGGAGACCTCCAACCCTGCAGATATTTATCCCAGTCATTCTCCCCAGCTGAACGAAATTACAACATTTTTGATCAGGAACTTCTGGCTGTAATCTGAGGGCTCGAAGAATGGAGGCAGTATCTCCTAGGATCACCCCACACGGTGACAGTTCTTACTGACCATAAGAACCTGACATACTTCAAGGAACCATGCGAGCTGTCCTGATGACAGGCTCGGTGGTTATTATTTTTACAGGACTTTGATATGGTTTACAAAGCCCTTCCTGGTACTCAAATGGCCCCTGTGGATGCACTTTCCTGCAGGGATGATATCGACACCTCCGGTGATAATGCAGATGTGCAACTGCTTCCTTCGGAAGCCTTTGATCACCAGATCAATCAAATTGATGTTGCTCTGCAAGACAAGATCACCTCCTCCACCCCCTCTGACCCCCTGGTTCCTCAGGCTCTCTCTGCCATGGAAAAGGAAGAGCCACTCTTTGGTCATTCCCACCCTGAAGAATGGACCTTTATTGATGGGAAGTTATACTTCCACAACCAACTGTACATTCCTGCCGAGGCTTGACACGTGCTTGTACAGGAACTCCACAACTCCTCCGTGGGTGGCCACGAGGGCCACCTCCGGACTATTGCCAGGATCTCCCAGGACTATTGGTGGCCTGGCCTCTCTACATTTGTCTGGAAATATATATCTGGATGTGCCGTTTGCCAGGCAAATAAGGTTAACACCCACCCCACCATTCCTCCAGTCACTTCCCTCTCCATTGCCGCCAGCTGCCCCTTCCAACACTTGTCCATGGACCTCATCACGGACCTTCCCTCTGTCTCCGGTTTTGACTCTGTTATGGTTGTGGTTGACCATGGCCTTAGTAAGGGGGTAATTCTCTGCCCTTGCTCGAAAACCATGGACGTGGCTGGAATCGCCAAACTCTTTTTCAAGAACATATTCAAACAATATGCTCTTCACGAGAAGCTCATCTCTGACCGGGGACTGCAATTTGCCTCCACATTCACACACAAACTGGCATGCCTCCTGAACTATGATCTGGCCCTGTCTACAGCATACCATCCTCAGACTGATGGAGAAACAGAACGGTACAACCAGGAACTCAAAACGTATCTTTGAATCTTCTGTGACGCCCAACCGCACAAATGGCTCAAGAACCTCCACCTCATGGAGTTCTCCCACAACTCAGCCACCCACTCAGTCACTGGCAAAACCCGTTTTCTCTCATTCTAGGATACGAACCCCAGTCTTACCCCTCACTTGGGAAGACCTTCCTCCCCGCATTGGAGACTAGGTTGTCTCAACTGGATGAAGCCCAGAAGGAAGCCAAAGCCACGCACAAACTTGTGCAACAACACATGAAGGAATGGACCTTTTCACGCTTCTCCCCCTGGAAAGTTGGGGATAAGGTTTGGCTAGAAGCCAAAAACCTTAAACTGCAAATCCCCTTCCAGAAATTGGCAGCCAATTGAACTGGCCCATTCGAAATCACCAAGATCATCTCCATAGTCGTGTACCACCTCAAACTCTCCAAGACCTGGAAGATCCATGACATCTTCCACACCTCTCTTCTATCATCATACAAGGAGACTCCCGAACACAGCCCCAACTTCTCACAGCCACCTCTGGATCTAATCGGAATGGAGGAAGAATATGAAATCAAGAAGATCATCAATCATCAGGGAACACCAAGATGAAGGCAATACCTGATCCACTGGAAAGGCTATCCAGACTCCGAATGAACATGGGAGGCAGAGGGAAACCTCAGCAATGCCACTGCCCTCCTTCAGGAGTATAAAAGACTGAACAAATTGTGAGGTTTGACAGCATGATTGAACCCACTCTCCAGTCTCTCCTTGTCACCATCTCTCGTGTCTCTCAAGCCCTCACCGAAGCCCATCTTCAAGTCCAATACCCTGATCTAGACATTCCCAGGCACGCTGCAGAGCACTCCTGCTTCTGTCGAATCATCTCCTGTCCCTATCACCGGGACTACTAGCCAATGACCCTCACCCCATTCTCCATCTGTCTTGGAAGACTTTTGGTCTTTGCCCATCACCTCTTTTATGCATTCCTACTTGTGAACCCATAGACATTCCAGGCCTTCAAGGACCTCCCTTTCTCCACTGCCGACAACTCAGTTGTCTACACCACCGAGCTGTTCCGGGAATACTCTGCCCTTCACTCCCTTCTCACTAGGGCTGCCTGGTGTTCAGCAAGTGCCCCTAACCCCCTCTTCTTGGCCACCACCGAGAACCCCCCCATCATCATCAGTCTTGAACAGAGACTGTCCACTGCAAGAGAACTTACCCTCAACCTCTTATATGTCGAGGGGTTCAACTTCTCCATCTCCCTTCTCCCAGGAGAACTCATTAATGTCATCCTGCTTCCCATCCTTTCTGCTCTTTCAGAAGAAGAAAGAGACTCCTTCTTCAATGATCAACCTGTATCCCTTGGAGAACCCCTCTCCTGCTGTACCTATGCCCTCCACCCCATTAGCCGAAGCAAAAGCATTGCTGAGGACCATCCAGGAACTGGAGAGTCTCCTCAAGAGTCAGACTCCAACACCACCTGCATCCCAACCAGACCCTCCACCCTGGAACCCATCTCCCCTGCCTCCCTCTTACCACCCAATAGAAGATGTCCTGCCAATCCCTTCCACACCCTTTGCCACCAGGGAGCAGTCATTTTCAGATCAGGGATACCCCTTACCCCCTTCTCCAAATGCCTTCATCCCATACTGGCAAGAGCTCCAAAGTGGAGCATTGACTCTCCTGCCATTCCTATGGAATTCCTATCAATTTCCCTTACCATTGGGACCACAACAAACACCACAGGCCTGGATATTGATATCCATTCCCCACAAAGCCTATTCTCTCCCCCTCCCCTTCCTGTCAGACCCCACAGTTTCTTCCTTCCCACTCCCCCCTGTTGCTTCAAGTGCAACACTCCTGGACACTTTAGATCCAAGTGTCCTCAATACCAATGTCCCCTCTGCCATCTTCCAGTCCCTGGACACCTACAGTATCATTGCCCAGAACCACGATGCTCTCACTGCAATCTCCAAGGTCACTCCTGCTCCTGCTGCCTCTCCCCAGATTCCTTCTTCTCCCAGGACTGGGATCTCACCACCTACAAGGAGAACCCCAGTGACAGCAGCCCTTGAGGAGTCTGAGCTGGAGCTTCAGATGTATGAGGAGGGTAATGTTACAGATGGTGACATCGGGCTGGCACCCGACCTATTGTTTTCCTTTCTAGATGCCCCCGACTCCCCACCACTATGGGACCTACTCATCAATGACAAGGGAATCTCCAACAAGCTGTGGGACAAGTTCGTAGGAGGGGCTCGACTCTCCACTCGGCAGATCCCCTTCTGATGGATCAACCCCCATTTCCAATCCATGGCTTCTCCCACAATGATGAAATACCTTTCATCATTGCCTCCCATCCAATCATCACTCCAACCTATGCTCTTGCCAATCAATGGATACCATCCGATGGTCAGCCTCTTTCATTTATCCTCATTTGGACTTATCTCTTCAGTTGCCTTCTCTTATAGGCAATAGTTGCCATACATAGCAACTTCCTGATATGATCTAGAGAAGCCTGCCCTTATCTAGATCTCCCCTATATAAGTAGCTAGATTGGTTCATGTAACTCTAACCTTGATCCATGCTATTCTATCACTTCATCTTGATTCTGCTTGATTGTGATCTTCGCTTCATATAGATCGTCCAATCCATGTTACCTCCACGCTAGCTGGTGCTAGCAACTTCTAGTGTTTTAGGGGCTTGGCCATAAAGCTAGGAAGACTGCCAATTACCTAGCGCAACTGACCTCAGTGTCACCATATCCCATAACAGGCCTAAGGAACCACATCACCTTAGGGAGGGATACAAGGCCCAGGCCACACCAGCTGGGTGGATTCTGCCTTTCGCTTGGAGCATCCCCAGCTCAGCGTCGCGAAGCATAATCAAGAGTCCTATGCCTAGTAGGTGAGATTCCGAGAATGTTCTGCCTATTATCCAAGAGTCCCACATCTAGTGGGTTAGCATAACAGCCAAGGTACCTTGGTGCTGATAGGAACCAGCTGACGTGATCCAGTGTCACTTGCTACATCACGGTTAATGTAACATATACTGGCATTGAGCCTGTTGAGCATGATATGTGCATTAATTCTTGTATTGGATTCACTGGACCATTCTCAGACCTCACAGAATGCCCTCAATGTGGCAAGACTCACTGGGATGAAGCAAAACTTGAGGCAACAAATGGTCAAGTAAAAATTCCAGCAAAGAAGTTCACCACCCTCCCACTAGGCCTGCAGTTGCAGGCATTATATCACAACCCTGGAAGTGCTGATGAGATGCAATATCTCCACAAACAAACTCAGCACATTCTTAACAAGTATGAAGATACAAACAAGATTTCTATTATCAATGACATCACTGCTGGCTGGGATTATTTAGGTAGCTCACTTGCTGGTGATATCCATAAAAATGACATCATTGTCATGGCCTCTCTTGATGGTGCTCAACTATATAAAGACAAAGATTCTAACTGCCAGCTTTACATATAGATTGTCATTAATCTTGCCCCCAACAAGTGCTTCCATAAAACTCATATCCTATCTGGCAGGTTTATTCTAGGCCCAAAAAAAACCAAAAATCATCAATTCATTTATGGTTGTTGGACTACATCATCTCTCAGCATTACAAATAGGCCTCCAGATATGGGATTCATCTTGTTAGGCAATCTTTTGATCCAATGTATATTTCCTTTTCACAACAGTGGATAGACCTGGACTAATATATTGGGATGGTCTTGTTGGCCACTGCAGCAAAAATGGATGTCGGCTGTACTGTGTTACATCAACCATGATGTAACAAGTGACACAGGACCTCATCAGCTGGTTTACCAGCAACAAGGCCTCTACTATCCCTGATAGTAGATAACAGTTCTTGGAACCTCACCCATGATGGAAACTCTTGGTTATGCTTCACAGCTGGAGATACAACACTCCACAGATGGTGGTATAGTTTCACTTGTAGATAGGACTCTTGACTCTCTTCGGCTGATGTGGCCAGAAGCTCATATACCTCCCTTAGGTGATGCAATCCTAAGGCCATTTATAGCATATGGTAATGCTGGTGATAACAGCCTAGAACTGGAGGCTTCTAGGTTTCCTAATTGACAGAAGGAAGAAATGAAGCTTGAAAGATCTGATGAACAGAGATCTAAAGTAAAGTAAACCATGATGAGATAGGATTGCATAGATCAAGGTTAGTTTTACAAGTGGTGATCTACACATTTAAATAGGATGGATTTAGATCTAGGGCAGGCTTCAATCTAGATAAGGGAAACTACTAAGTATAGTAGTTATTGCCTATAAGAGAAGACAATAGAAGGGGAAGAATTCAATGAGCAGGACAAGAAAAGAAATACTGATTAGTGGACAGAAAGGGGGCAATCAATTAGGAGAACTGATGATCGAGGATAGGAGGCGATGTAATGCAAAGGTCACATTGTCACAGAAGAAGCCAAGGCAGGAAGATCCAAACAAATCAGAGGGAGTGGTGATAGGAAATGTGCAAGGGTGGAATATGCTGAGTGAAAGGTCAGGCTCCTCTGATGAACTGATTCCACAGTTCATCCAAGATGCCTTTATCATTGACAAGCAGATCCCATAATGGAGGAGAGTCTGGGGTATCTAGAAAGGAAAATGAGACTTCAGGGGACAGTCCAAAGTCACCATTTGTAATATACTGTGGAGTTCAAGGATGCCATAAGGACACACTCTCTCATTACTACCCAACCCTCTTGTACCCACACAATGGCCCTGAAAACAGTAATCACCCTGATTATTCTGCCTTTGAAATTCCTCCAGCTGGTAGCCAGGAATATACAGCAAATTTGATCCACCTCATTTCCTCACCCAATCAGCACCAGTTTGAGTTGCATTGGACTGAAATGGGTATCACAAAGGCACCACTTATCCTTGGCTTGGATCCAATGCATTCACTTGGGATACCACTATGTATGACATCCAACATTATGCACTTACAGTGGCTCAAAAATCTGTCCATATGTTTGGTCATTTTTCACTAAATGTGATAACCCCCAATAATCCCTAATTCCTGCCCTACACTATGAGTGTATGAAATCAAGTACCTACTCCTGGCTTTCTATGGGCACAAGGGTCAAGGGATTTGAATAGGATTTGAGAAAATGGCAGCCATTTCAAAATGGTAACTCATGCAGACAGTTTTTTAACTTTAAGTTTTGATTATATATATTGGACCTTAGCATGCTGTAATATGGTTACATATATTTGATAAGGGTTCTATTATGTTACCTTTATGTAACTGAGGGTCAGACAGCATATATAAATCCCACCATTCCATGTTCATCTTTCCATCTTCACCATGAAATCCATTTCTACCTCTCAAAGAAACAATATCATCTCTCCCCCCTCTCTTGGTCTTTCCTCTAGAAAAATTTCTTCCCAAACTGGCCTAGGGAAGTCTACTATATGCCAGGTTCTTCAGAAACTCTAGCCAGAGAAGACTAGGCTTCATGGTGGCCATCCTTCAAAGCTTACTCCTACCAACAAGAGGGCTATTGTTTAGCAAATCATTACTAGCAAGGCCAAGAATGTTGTTCATGCTTCTCAATACATCAATTCCATCATTGATGCTCCTGTTTGCCCTCAGACTGTGATAAATACTCTCAAGAAAGCTTCATTAAAGGCTGTGGTAAAGAAGAAAAAGCCCCTACTATCCAGTGGTCACAAGAAGAGAAGGTTAGCCTTCACTCTCAAGTACCAGCATTGGACTGTGAAGGACTGGAAGAGATTTATATGGTCAGATGAGACCAAAATCAATAGGATTGGGTCAGATGGGCAAGAATATGTGTGGAAAAAGAAGAAACAAGAGCTGATTGCTAGAGAGGTCAAAGGTACAGTTATGTTTGGAGAAGGTTTACTGACAGTATGGGGCTGCATAGGATGGAATAGAGTAGGGGTTTTGAGTGAGATGGAGGGAAGAATTGATGCTGAACAGTATGTGGCCATTTTAGAGCAGGGGTTGCTGCAAAGCATGGAGGAATCTGGAATTCCAGAAGATGACATTATCTTTCAATAAGATAATGATCCCAAGCACACCTCTAGGAGAGCCCAAAAGTGGTTTGAAGAGCAGGGAATCAAGCTTCTGGACTGGCCTGCACAGTCTCCAGACCTTAACCCTATTGAACATACTTGGAATCACCTCAAGAGATGCCTCTTAGCATACAAGAGTGCTTCTACAGGAGTTTATCAATTGTAGGAAAGGGTAGTAGAGGAGTGGGGCAAGATTGATAAGAAGCAGTGTCAGAAATGGATAGAAAGCATGCCTAGAAGGATTGAAGCAGTTATCAAGGCCAAAGGAGCTCATCCAAGTACTAGATACCCAGCTTTATATAAGATCAAAAAACTGTCCACATGAGTTACCATTTTGAAATGACTGCCATTTCCTCAAACCTTATTCAAATCCCTTGACCCTTGTGCCCATAGAAAGCCAGGAGTAGGTACCTGATTTTATACACTCATAGTTTAGGGCAAGGATTAGGGGCTATTGGAAGTTATTGTGTTTAGCAAAAAATGACCAAACATGCGGACAGTTTTTTGAGCCACTGTATTATTAGACTTATGGTGGATCAGCATCAGGAAGAGTCAGCTGAGGCTGCATTTTCATGCAGGTTTCCTGCATGGATTTTGTGTATTCATTCTAGGGTAGGAGATGGGACACATTGATTCAGGTGGTGAAATTCAATACAGATGGATGCAGAACTGAATTACAAATATGTGGACATTTCACCACCTTGTATGATCCCATCCCCAAATAAGCTTGTAAAGATATTCACAAACTTTGATGAGGGTGTATTCGGGCTGTCGCCTTTCTACTACTTGGATGATTTCCTCATTCACCATGGATCCTAGTATTATTCAGTCTGATCATCTGATTCATGCTTATCCCTACAGTGTGAACAGGAACTCACTAGTAGATGCTGCAGCATACTTCAACAAACTCCTGACATTCATCTCCCTCTCTGACAGTGACAATGCCTATGACCAAGAGGTATATTCAGTCTGTTCTACTCCCTGATCCACCATACACGGACAGTCTACTATATTCAATTAACTATGCCCCCTTCAGGTCATTTGTCGCCAATCATCTATTTGAGCTAGAACTCACATCAAGAATGAAACAGAGGATAACATTAATTAGATCTGCTATAGTTGTCGCATGGATCCTGACTCAGAATCACTAGCATAGTGGGCTGCCCATAGATCGATCAGAGTCTGATGTCACTCGGCCTGTAGATGTCACTGAAAGCACTGAAGGCAAGGCAAGGTGTGTCACACAGTCCTTGGTGTTTTGTGGGATGATACATGGGCTTGTAGGATGTGATCTCCTGGCAGAGTCCATGGCCCACTCTGAGCACTGCATCTAACATTTCAAATCAGATTAGCCAAGGTTTCCAGTGACGTTGTTTCTGACTAACAAAAATGGTTTGAATGGCCTGGGTACAGTGATGTTCTCCTCTTGGCCCCAGATTCTCCAATTGTGGGCCACAAATAGCCCATGAAAGAGACATCAAATGGTAACTTTATTGCAAGTTGACCACATAGTAGATATAGCAGTGGCCAAGTCACTTTACTTGTATGCCAAAGTCAGTAGCTATGAGTAACTTACATGCATCTAGTACATTCTGATCCATGATTCAGCTTTGTGTGCCTTCACAAAAAATTCAGGTAGTTTATCTCCATCATTGTGGCTCTGCCTCAACTAAGAGCCAGTTCAGTGCATGCTGAACCTTGAAACATTCAGTGTTTGTTTTTCTTTGGTGAGTGGCTCAATGTCTGGCATCATCTTCCATTGTTGGAGTGGAGACCAAACTCTGCAAACCTTCTTCTGTGCCCCCCAGGATGGTCTCATATCATACAGATCCCAATCTTCAATGTGCTAATGTTGCCGACCTTAAGGACTAGCCCTAGGACACAACACCAAACCTAGCTATAGAGTAGAGACTAGAGCAATTCTCCTTGAAGGGAAACCCAACAAGAACTAGACTGGAGTTCTTGGGGCGTTG
>JBBPUP010000342.1:0-11321 GCA_038094735.1 Exsudoporus floridanus
CTCTAGCGCTCGGGACCACTAGCAGTACGATCACATGTCGTCGTGGATTTATAAGGGTTCTCTGGCTACGTTCCTCCTACAGGACAAAGCCAAAGGATACCAGCATGAGCTTGAGCGGGCCCATCACCCTCGCCGTCATTGGCTGCGGGCAGCGCGGAACAGTACGTATCTACTATCTAGTCCCATCGCCGACCCCTGAACCGACTGATCGCCCCATTACAGAACTATGCAGCTTATGCACTCGATCAACCTCATCAATGCAAAGTCGTAGCGATCGCAGAACCCCGCTACAACACCCGCACCCTCTTTATCAAGGCGCACGCTATCGACGATGTCCTCGTCTTCAATACGTGGCAAGATCTCCTCAAAGCATCCGCAAAGACACTCGAGACTGTCGGAAAACGCTTGGCAGATGCTGTTATCGTCGCTGTGCAGGATCACATGCACAAGGATGTCGTCTTAGCCTTTGCTCGGCAGGGATATCATATCCTGTGTGAGAAGCCCATGGCAACGGACTTGCGCGATCTCCTTGAGATGGAAAAGGCGGTAAACGAGGCTGGAATCATATTTGGGGTGGGTCACGGTGCGTGCCATCTGCTACGGGTAACTACCAAGGGCTGACAACACTGTCGTAGTACTGCGTTACTCGCCATATAGCAGGGCAGTCACGGAGGTAGTTCGCTCCGGCCAGCTAGGTGAGCTCGTGAACGCCGTGCATGTCGAGCCTGTTGGCTATTTCCACTTTGCCCATTCGTATGTCCGAGGTAACTGGGCGAAGGAAGCGGAGAGCTCATTCTCCCTCATGACCAAGAGCTGCCAGTAAATTTGGATTATCTTCCACTTTGATCCTTCTCTTATCTCTGATGCTGTGCAGTGATATCGACATTCTTTGTCACTGGCTGTCCCCGGCTACTCCTGCCAGAGTTACTTCATTCGGATCTCTATATCATTTCAAGAAAGACAGGAAACCAATCGCCGCTGGGAGTGCATCGCGGTGCCTCGAATGCCCCATCAAAAACGAGTGTCCATACAGTGCGAAGAAAAGTATGCTACTACCTTGCACACATAACTGGTACCTAATCGCTCTATCTGTCCCGCAGTATACCTGGACCCTGTGTCCCAAGGAAATACCTGTTGGCCTGCAAGTACCATTGTAGATGGCATTCCCGACATTGAGAACATAACAGAAGCATTGCGCAACGGTCCCTATGGTAAATGCGTCTACGAAAGTGACAATGACGTTTGTGACCATCAAGTATGTGTCTCAACGTACCTCGTGATTATCAAAAGCCATTGATTTGATCCTGGGTCGAAGGTGGTCAATATCGAGTTTTCTTCTGGGGCCACGGCCTCCTTTACGATGGTCGCGTATACATCCCTCATTTGTCAACGTCAAACGCGCTTTCATTTTACGCATGGGGAGATCGTCGGCGATATGAACACATTTACGGTGACCGATTTCCGAACTGGTAAGCAGACAACACATTACCCTCCCAACGAAGGAGGTGGACATGGAGGGGGGGATCTCGGCCTTATTCGAACGTTCGTCGATGCGGTGCGGTCAGGCGATCAGACAATTCTTGGCGTTAACGTTGGAGATATATTGACAAGTCATCTTACGGTATTCGCTTCGGAGCAAAGTCGGAAGGAAGGCAAAGTCGTAGATTGTGCGCAGTATGAGAGGAGGATCCGGGCGGAACTGAATCAGTAATATTACCTTGAGTTTCATTTTCTCCATTGGGATCGTGTACGGATCGGGTGATGACATGTAAACAATTTGGTCGACCTCACCGGACGTGCTACGGTTAAGACGAAAAAAAAGATGCCCACTGGCTGGATTGAACAACCGACCTCATCATTACAAGTGACGCGCTCTACCACTGAGCTAAGCGGGCCAGTAATCGAATCTTCCCTTCGTACGTACCTGATATGCTTGGGTCAACGGGTCAATTGACTCCATTCAGCGTCTTCCAAGCTGCGGTGACGGAATGACTGTGCGCTGCGGGCGTAGCATGACTCGGACTCCGTGCAGCATCCAGCTTTCCAAGCTGCGGTGACGGAATGACTGTGCGCTGCGGGCGTAGCATGACTCGGACTCCGTGCAGCATCCAGCTCAAATGCTGAGATCAACATCAACGCTAGATTCACATTCCACATGGACGATCCCACTCACGAGAGCACCCTCACATTGCCAGGTGATCGCACGCTGGCCTATGCCACTTCTGGCAATGCACACAGTACAACCGTTCTCCTCTACCTCCATGGGGCCTTCACGGTGGGAGAGACGTCCAGGGTCTCCCGTACCATCGCGTCAAAGGACATCCACCACATTTGCCCCACGCTCCCTGGCTGGGGGAACACTTCCCCCCCTTCTCCATCTACATCATACGTCGACTGCCTCACCAGCGACATGACTGCCCTCCTTGACCACCTCTATCCCGAAAACGGGAGAGACATTACACTGTACGTCTCCGGGGGGTCCTTTGGCACGGTGTCAGCCCAGATGTTGTATGGTGCCCCATATGACAAGTTTCCGTACGGGCGATGCATCGTCGGCGTGTTGCTTATGGGAGCAGTCACGCCTTTCCGCTACCACAAGGACTATGCAAGGCATATGACTTGGAGCAACTACATCCTGGTCGGTCCCATCACCCAGTGGCTTCCGTTCAAAGACTTGTTCGTCCATCTCGTAAAATTCGTGATGGCGACAAAAGTGTCCACGGTCGACAACGCGGAGAAGTTCATACGAGGATCCATCTTTGACAAGATGGACGATGCAGAGAGGGAGGAATATGCCCAGTGGAGGGCGAAAGAGGGTATAGCGGAGGGTGAGACAGAGAGGAGGTTTGCTACGAATGTCGTACGCAGCGTCGCGAATTCCTGGGAGGGTTTCAAGCTTGCACCCATTCTCTTGCATTCGGACTGGGGGTTTCGGCCGGATGGATTGGACGAGGAGCATTCTCGTCCATTTGTTATGCTGGTGACGAGTTCAGGTGATAAAGAGGCCCCCGAAGGGTGGACGCAGTACCTGGCTGCCACTTACAAGAACACCAAGGTCAAGACTCTCCGTGGTGGACATATCTGTGTTTTGTACTATGTAGGGGATGTTTTGGCCGAGTTTTTGGCTGGGGTAGAATAGGAAGGTGCCACTTAGTGACAATTGCGAGTGTATGATTAATATTGTACAAGCAGAACGAACGGGGTCGCAAATCAATGAGATATCACAGGCAATGCATTAATATGACGGCACGGTTTGATCAATCATCAGGCTTCGGGTTTCGCTGACTTTCGTCTTCCAAGTTTCGGGCCAAGTACTGCACGCTGCATCTTATCAGGGGAATTATAGGCAGGTCCCTGATATAATGTGCGAGTTTGATGTGCTATGCCACTTCTTGCCAGGGACGTTAAGCACTTATGGCGGAGTATATACGTGATACCTCCATGGACGATCCCACTCACGAGAGCACCTTCGCGTTGCCAGGTGGTCGCATGCCACCTCTGGCGATGCACATACTGTAACAAATGCAAGTGTACAAGTAGAACAAGCGGAGTTACAAGGTGTCGCAAAAAAACAAATCAATGAGGTATCGCAAGTAAATGACAGCACTGTTTCATCAATCATCCAGCTCCAACTCTCTTCTGATTATCTCCCTGACTTCCCTGATCCCTCCTGCCTCCCGTTTCACTCTTCGAGGACTTCGGGTAAGCAACTGCTCTGCACTGTCCATACGTGCTTTGGAACCGGGGCTTGCAGGCGGGCCGCCTCCAAACAGTTTCGATCCAGGGCTAGGGGGAGGGGCCAGTTTGCTTCCCGATGGCTTTGTCGGGCTCGACAAGTCCCGTTTCGCAGAACCTTCGGTGGTGTCTGAAGTTGATGCACTAGGGGGCATTTCGAACCATTCTTCACCACTAATGTCAATCGGTCTAAGGAAGAACGGACAAAGGGTCGTGAGCAATTTCAATGAATCCGAGGCTTCCAACGTCGACATCGGGACTGGAGAGGACTTTATGACGGCAGCCATGACCTCGCTGGCGGGGAGAGCCTTGCGCTTGCGAGTGGTTGGCGTTGCGGTTGACCCAACAGGGGATGAGAACAACCTGGTGATGTCAATTCATAGGACCATGATAATCGTGCATTGCACTTACATCCAAGTACTTTCGGCAACACCACCAAGCCGACCAAGCAAGCAACGTCGCCGGATCTCTTCCTGGCCCAGTTTCTGGATCTGATCTCTGGTAAGTTTACCGCCCGCGACTTCGGCACTCTTTGCTTTGACCGGGGTGGATGTCAATGACTTGAGGCGGACGCGGTCATATAGCGCCTGACGTCGAGAGGTGCTTGGAGTGGATGGTGCTGTTTGAGCATCGGAACCACGCTGGTGGACGGGTGTTGTGGGCAGTGCGTCGGATACGTCGGATTGCAGACGTTTACGAGCAGGAGTCTGTGGTGTGAGAAGTCCCGCGAGAGGATCAACACGCTTGAGCCGAGATGACGGGGTGCGAAGGAGTGATGTGGAAGGCTTAGGTGGCGAAGCCTCACTGGAGTGGGTTTTCGTGATCGGAAAGGGGACAGAAAATTGACGAGGCGTATTGGTGGTTTTTCCGGTGAATTTGGAAGAGGACTTGGAGGGAGATGAGGGGCTGGAGGGACGCATGCCTTCAAGGACAGCTGCACCCTTTGGAGACGCAGACGCAAGCACCCGGGTGAGAGACGAGGGCTGGGCAGTGTGAATGGCGAGCTGAGGCAAGTCTGCCAGGGGCACATCTGGGATTGGGGTGGTATCGGAATGGTTCTGGGGAACGAAAGGTAAGTTGGAGAAGGACAGTGAATGGAGGAAAAGAGGTACATTGACCCAAGACTGAAGCTTTGAGCGGAACTCTGCGCGTCGTTTATCTGCGGCAGCGGTCCACCTTGCGACTGCGGCCATACCACCGGTCATGTCCTTGTCGATGTCCATCTCGACCTCGATGCCGATGCCATATACAGGGACGCGTTTTCCGGCAGTCTTTGAGTAATGGGAGGTGGGACTGATGACGAAGCCCATTGAACCACGCATCCAGTCCTTTGAGGGGGGAGAGGGAACGAGAAACGGATTGGAGTCGTCTTGGGGGGCGGCAGTGGGGGTGGAGCGAGGGTCCCATTCCCAGAGCCAGCAGAGACGCTTGAGATCATCCACGCTGAATCTGGTCGACAAGCCAGAGTAGGTGGCTACGGAAATATGATTGAGGACATTGTGGATGATGCCAGTGTGCTCTGACGGGGATACGGCACATGTTGCGAGGGCATGAGAGAGGGCATGTTGGAGGGCAGAGTGGATGCTGTCGAGCCGGGTGAGATGGGAGGGTAGCAAGGAGCGTGGGGGCGAGCGGGGCGGGGAGGCGTATGCACGTCTGCGGCGCTTTGGGGTGAGCTCGTCGTCTGAGCTGGCGCAGACGCGTTTCTTTTTGGGGGATACGCAGAGGGTGGTGTAGAGGGACATGAACAAGGAAAGCGAGGCGCGACGTGTCTGATCGAGACGCGTCCACGTGATATATTCCCACGGACAACGACCCTCGCGATCAATTATTAGGGCGAGGACAGACCTCCGCCTCATTGTCATGAGCATTCACCATGGACCATCCTCTGTGCGTCCGTGCCCTCTCCCTTGCGTCCCCGCTCACTCGCCCTCCACAGTCGCACCTCCCTCTTTCGTCTTTCATGTGCGTCTCTGCCCCCCTCTCGTCACCCCTCTCGTGCTAACTCCCCCAATTTAGCCGAAATTGATGCCCTGCTTGTCAAGGAGCGCGAGTACGTAGCCCGTATTGAAGAACTCTCCACTAGCTTGGGCGCTTTCCGTGCCGCCTACACCAGCTCCCAGGACGAGCTCAAACGCAAGGCAGAACAGACCACCGCTCTCCTCGCGGAACTCCATGCCCTCAAGGTCTGTCTACCTTCCCTCTCTTCCCCTCTCCTCATCCCTGTCCGCAGGGCCACGAAAAGCGCGTCATCTGCCTCTTGGATGGCGACGGAACCATCTTCTCCCCCGACTTGATCTCTCAAGGCCAAGAGGGTGGCCTCGAGGCTGCCAGGCTGCTGACCGTGAGAGTACGCCACCACCTCGCCTCCGAGCGCGGCCACGAAAAGTTCCAACTCTGGGTCTATCTATTTTACAACAAGCGTGGTCTCCTCGAAACCTTTGCAAGGAGTGGTCTCTCCGCCGCCAAGCAAAAGTTTGATGACTTTATCATTGGCTTTAATCAAGCCGCCGAGCGCTTCCTCATACTTGACGTCGGCGGTAGCAAGGAGGCTGCTGATGCTAAAATTAAAGGTATCTTACCTTGATCTCTTCCGTTTCCTCACCTCATGCGTTTCACTGCAGTTCATCTCGAAGATAATATTCGCCTTCCCCAGACCGATAAAATTATTTTTGGAGGTATCCATCTTCTCCTTTCCCTTCTCTTCTCCTCCGCCGAACTCCTTGCTAGGGTCCCACGACAATGGATACGTTAATGTCCTTCGCTCCGTCATTACTGAAGGTTTCCGCGACAAGCTCATCCTAATGCCTGGTTACTCTGACGTCGCCATCGATATCAAAGCGCTCTGTCTACCCGAACTTCGCATCCCAGAATTATTTATCTCTTCCAAACTCGTCCCTCCCTCTTACACATCTATTGCTTCCGGCCCGCCTCCTGGCCTGTCTATTCCCCCCAGGCTACCAGCACCGAATGCCCAGATTTCCAATTCATCAATATCATCATCGACGCCAGCTCACGCTCCTGCAGATATATCCAGCTCCACTCCGAGACGCAACTCAATTCAAAGTTATAAATCAGCCCTCCAAACAAGCCGCAATGATTCGATTCCATACGAACCCAGCGATAGCAGCGGTTCCACAGATGCAAATGATTCTCATCCGGCGCAACTCATTCAGTTTACTCGCAGAGTGTCATCGCCTGGGAAACAGCGGCGCCTCAACCCCAAATTAGTTGAGTCTATTGCCTTGTACCCACTTCTGATTGACTGATCATTTTGCCACCCCTTATCAGGCCTTGTCGAAGCGTTCGTTCATCCGCATCGGTCGTTCATAGCGAGCGCTGACTTGTGACTAGATGTCCCGGCGCCTTGCACCCTATTTTACCTTGCGCAGTGCCGGCATGGCTCAGACTGCAAATATGGTCATGACTACATACTCGAGGAAGAACATTATCAAGAGTTAAGCGACAACGCTAAAAAGACACCTTGCAAGATCACCAATGATGGTCCGCTCTCTCCGATTTATCCCTTCCCCTTTTCATCCGGTTTCGTAGGTGGAATTTGTATGTTTGGCGATGACTGTGTGTATGGACATGTATGCCCCCAAGGAACGACATGTTACTACCTCAAATTAGGGAAATGCAAGTTTCAAGCTGGTTGGTCCTCCATTATGTCATGAAACAATTGTCTTAGACCTTGTATAGCTGGAATGCACCGGCTACCGAACACTTGAATTCATACTTGCTCGATTACCAAGGACACGGTGTTGAGTGGTTGAATATCGTCGAGATCTTTGCCCGCGTGCCGAGTTATTTGTACATATATGAACTTCACCAAATTTTTTGTTTTGTTTTCTCAGGGTTCGAACGCGGCGAAGTTTAATGAACACGTCAATGCTGATGGAACTTTCCATTGACGTACTCGAGCTGGGCGAACCGAGAATTGTGCAATGGCAGGTTCGCGTGACCCAGTCATCTTTACTGAAATCGTGCCGTCTTCTTCCAGCTCGAGCCCAAGATGCATTCCTATATCGGTTGGCAAAAACCCCGCGATCTAGCCTGATTAACTACACATAGGCGCTGGTCATCATCCTGACCTCCGTCCTTTAAAAGGGCTTGCCCTGCTTTTGCCCACCATTTTCTTTCACCCGCTTGCCTTTATTATGGCAACTCCCCAGGTTACCGAGGTTAGCCAACAGGCTTGGTAAGTGTAGTGGATCCTGAGCATTGTGCTACAGGCCTTGACCCGACGATCTCGTTTTCTCCTCGCAAGGGATGAGACGATCACGCGACTGTTGAGTACGTCTCGCACGTCAAATACCGCTTTGGATATACTGATCCGTCTCGACAGCTCTCTCCTCGACGACTATTAAGCGAAACGTTGATCTGGAGAACCGTCTAGCAGAGCTAGAGGTTGAGTTAGCTGTATGGAAGCAAGCTCACGCTACAGCGCTCGAGGGGGCAGAACGGGAGGCAAAAGCGCTTAAAGGAAGGCTTGCCTCTCTCAACGGTCAGATAGCATCCATGGAGTCCATGATGGTCTGTTTCTTTCCGTGACACCTTGATGGGCAGGTCTCATCATTGCTCCCGAATAGAGCCAGAGTCTGTTAATTCTCTGTGTCGTCGACGGTGATGCTTGTGTATTTACTGAGGCCCTCCTGAAGCAAGGGCATGAAGGTGGTCGTCAGGCTGCTCAGCAGCTGACCAAAGCAGTCGCCGACTATTTAACCAGCCAAGACATCCACGTTTTAGGACAACTGTCCTTTTGGATTACCGTTTATTATAACAGGATAGGACTCGCCAGCGTTCTCGAGCGCCATCAAATATGTACCACTGAACAGTTGGAGGCCTTCACGATGGGCTTTAGTCAGGCGTCCCCGAGATTCTTGTTGGTGGATGTTGGTTATGGCAAAAACGCCACGTTTACAAAGATAACAGGTCTGTTGCAAGCTTTCTGTGTTTCGCATCCTCTGTTCATTTCGGGTTCACAGAATATCTGCAAACCTACATTCGTTTTCCACAGACACAGCGGATCTTCCTTGCTGGTGAGACGCTCCCTCACGGCAGGCAATTGACAAGTGATTGACGCAGATTGGTAGGTGGTTCCGATAGTGCCTACGCGTCGACAATTGCCGCCCTCCAGGGCGATGGCTTGGTGGGCAAACTGACATTCCTTGAAGCGGCGGGTGCTGGTTCGAATCAATCACCCCGGCTCCGATTACCTACCCTATACGTCGACAATTTATTCATGACGCATCAACAAGCTACACCGTCCCCAAGCGCCACACATCACCCCCCTCCTTTGAATTTCGCTGGTCTGAGCCCCTCTCACACAACCGGTGGTTTGCCAACACCACGTTCTCCTTCCAGTGTACTAACGTCCTCGACTGGCAAGTTGATTGACCCCAACTTGGCAAGTAAATAATGGTGGCACTAGAGGTTGTCGTACTAATTTGTATTGATCTATGCAACAGCCACTTCACAAACGTCCGTTGGCGGTCTCGTTCCTGGCATATACCAGACTGACGCGCACCTAAGCAGATTCTCCTCCACCTTGTAATGAATTTTACCTGATGTCCTGCACTAAAGGCGTGGGTATGCCATATTGCTAGACGTCGGTTCGATGCTGAGGCACACCTGTAGGGGACTTGTAAATACTCACATGACTATGTGTTGACCCCGGATCAATTGGCGACTTTGGCTTCCAACGCCAAAAAAGCTCCCTGCAACTTTCTTAAGAACGGTATGGAGTCTGATGGACGGATCGTGGGGGTTTACTCATGTCCTATCAGGCCTCCAATGTCCATACGGCGACCGCTGTTGCTGGGGTCACACCTGCCCGAATGGTTCTAAATGCTTCCACCTGAGCAAAGGCAAATGCTGGTTTAAAGGCGGTACGTGTGTTCCATGAAACATGGCCACGTGTGCACTCAGCGGTGTGGTTTTGTCAGAGGGCATGCACGACGTCGCCTCGCCACAGCTGTCGAACCTTTGATACCCTTTAGTAGTATCGCGAAGGCCTTTATGCATTGCGTGTGTACTTGAATATTCGGATCCCACGTCTTTGTGCTTTAAAGGTGTCCACTCGTTTAGCTATTGTGCAGCTATGTGTACCGTCATGGTTATACCACTTTCGCTCTTTTCTTGATGTAGTATCGGACTGGATTTCTTGTCTTTTTTTATGCGATAGCAATTTAGACGTAACTGGTGTCCCGCTGGGTTGTGTGCGATTAACAGCCGTGTGAAATCGATGATAACGACTAGCAACGCAGATTCAACGCTCTCCACTACCCTTGCTCTTTCCCAGCATGGCTTCAGTCAGTCCTCCTCTTCATTCCCCCGTCACCGACTCATCGAAGTCCCCTCTAGCATGATGAACAGGACGATCTGCAGCCATCTGCCACTCCAGGTGGGTCAACCACACCAAAGCGGGCCGCTACGGATCCAATCTGATCCCGATTTCCAGGCTACAAGCCAACTGCCGCGAAGACCGCCGAAGAGTATGCCAAGATGGATGCCGGGGACGAAAGTCTCGCACGCTGGAAAGCCAGTCTTGGCATTGTCCCCGGTGTAACTCCTGGAGACACCTCCCAGCCCAAGGTAACGCCTCGTCCGTCGGGTGGCACTCGTGTTTAACGCGTTTCCACCAGGTCACTGTCTTGACCCTTGAACTGGATTCGCCTACGCTCCCTCCAGGCAAGAAACTCATCTTCCAACTCGCAGACACGGCGAAGCTTGCGGATACCAAGAAAAACCCCATCATCATCAAGGAAGGTGTCGAGTACAAGTGCGTATCACCTTTTTCGCCGTCGTCATCTATTTAACATGTCATCAGTGTGCGCATCACGTTCAAAGTGAACCACTCGATCATCTCGGTATGATCCTCGTTCACTCAGATCTCGCAGTGGACATGCTTACGGGAGTGATTAGGGTGTCCGCTACATGCAAGTCGTGAAGAGAGCTGGTGTCACTGGTGAGAATGCGTGTTTGGCGAGTGATCCGCCCACTAATCTATAATTAGTGGACAAATTAGAGCAGATGCTTGGTTCTTATGGCCCCCATCCCAAGGGAGAGGCATATACCAAGAACTTTGACCCCGAAGAATCACCGTCAGGTATTCTCGTGCGCACGGGTGCATTCAACGTCAGGAGTCGTGTCATCGATGATGATGGCGAGGTGTATGCCGGTACGTTCTCTAATTCTCGCAAGCATTGGGGGAATGTTGACGTGCTGAATGGACAGACTGGGAGTGGTCTTTCAAGCTCGCGAAAGAGTGGTGAACGATTGGCGTCGTTTCTATCCTAGTTCCTGCATCATTCTCGGGCATCCTTTGCATACTACAACTCCTTATTTTTCTTGCATGTACTCCCCTCATCCCCCGGTCCACTCTGTATGTTTAAGAGTTGTTTCTGGTTGTCACCCATTCCTATTTGTTTTTGACATGGAGGTGAATTCATAATTGCCTCGTTGGGAGGCTGAGTGGTGTGTACACTACGTCGCGACATGTCTGCCTTGCTCTTGACCAGATTCACCCGGAAATCGAGTTTGCCATCGTGGTCCACACGTAACTTGGTACTTCTTCGCAGTCC
>JBBPUP010000342.1:12965-26074 GCA_038094735.1 Exsudoporus floridanus
CCGTTGAATGTGACGATGCAAAGCACCCAGCAGAACGCGAAGCACGTGATCGCGACCGCAACGTTCAGAAACATCATCATGTCTTTTGAAAAAGCCGATCAAAACGCTTATCACGCGATTGAAAAGAAGAAAGGCCGACCGTCACGCCCTTTCCGCATGGCTGCGAGGGTAACCTCTTCTGTGCTAAACATAAACATCAGACCACCGCATGCCAGGAAGAAGCTTCCCAGGGCTTCCGTCGGTGGCCGGGAGGGGAGTACAGAATTGGGCGGACCAAGCCAGAGGAAGAAATACGTCAAACACCTGAGCACCGAAAACCCAAGGAGAAGCCAACCCCATAGCTGGTGAATCTGGACCTGTCGACTCATTAGATATGGTGAATGGGTGATACAACATCGGCCGAGCGATACCTGAAAGACATAAGCTTGCGCATGAGCACTCATGGCAGCGCCAGTGACACCGATAACCAGGGCCGGGAATGGATTGAAGCTGGCTCTGTAGCTGGGTGGCTCGGCAATGCTGCTGATACGCCGTGGAGGTCCAAGGGCCGCTGTCGCAGAAGCTGCCAGCCAACGTCGTACGCGCCTAGACTCCATTCCCATCCCAACGAGACCGGCAAACCAGAACATCACCTTGGCGAGAGTGGACATTGGACAGGGTAGCCGGCAATGTGATGATTCTACATACCGCAATGCTAATATGCTGTACCTGCTTCGTTGTGTAAGGATCGCCTGGTTTCGCCCCAAACCTCTCCATCCAGGTGTTGGTGATTCCGTACAGAAATATGACGGCGGACTCCACGAATTCTCCCGAGATGGTGTTTCCGATGGGCGAGATGTTCCACGCCCACCCGAGCTCCGAATGTGAGCCGAGGAAGCGAGCGAAGGTGAACAAGCCGTAACACCAAAATATTCCACCCTCTAGGATAGGGTGGGTCAGGGAGACATGACCAAAACAGTGCACATTCTTTTCTTACTGATGAGATGGGCGAGACAGCCGTTGATATAACTGTCGCGACAGCCACCCGTGTAGATGACAACACCGGAGATAACCATTTCAAATGCGGCGAATACGAGGAACCTCTCGAAGGTGGCGTATGCGGCTTGTGCGACGCGGCGGAGCAAAGGTTGCTTGGGAAGGGGGATGTGAGTGACTACGACATCGCGAAGGGTATCGTCGGAATGCCTTGCGGAACTTGGAGAGTCGGCATCAAAAACGATGTGGTCGGAGAGGGGAGTAAAGCCATGGGCGTGGGAGGACCTTGGTTTAATTTCATCGCACTCTTCGGGATCTTCCGAGACAAGCCCGGAATAATCTGACGGAGCCGGTATGTCCTGACGGCCCAAAACGACAGAACGCCAGAATTGGCTCAAGGTGAGTTTGGCAGAGGTTGTACAGAAAGCATAGAGACGAGTGAAAAACGCGATGATCTCGACTGTAGATAGAGTTACGCTGAGGAGCAGAACGAGGTAACCGTGGGTAGCATGAGTGGACCCTTCATACCTAACAAAGGGCAAATGAGGGAGGTGGTGCGGTGGTCGGTTACGGTACATCGCTTACATGTTGGGAGTGAGTTTTCGGTAGAGACTGCCAGTAGCACAGCCGAGGGCTGAGAGAGCGTAGAAGGAGACCACAGCCAAGCCATAGCAGGAATGTCTAGCAGAGCGGAGAGCGATTCCTGGATATCACGGTGGGATATGAGCAGGGAAGAGCGCAAAGTGGAAAACATACCAGCAGGGAGTGCGACGAAAAAGGCGAGGGACATGAAGAGAGCATGGAGAGCAGTGAGAGCAGGGTAACGTGGGACGCCTTGATCGCGATCCTCCATGTCAATGGACCAGTAGGATGGGGGAGTAGGAAGATGCCACTGGAGGATCTCGGTCTCGTTTATTTCGGACGAGGGGTGGGCGGAGTGCGAGTGCACGTATGCGCCGTCGCGGACGTGATTCGTGGGAGCACGGATGGAAGGCGAAGGGGAGGCATGTGCAGATAGGGGTGTGAGGAGGAGGATGAGGAGGGGGAGAAGGGGGAGGGGGAGAAGGGCAAGTGCAGCTGCGGAGGGTCGCATGGCTGGGGATGGCAAAACACAGGCAACGCGCAGAGGGTGACTCGCGGACAAGGGTTGCTTATGAAGGAATTTGGTGCGGGTGATCATCATCGTCAATGAGTTAGTGCTGACTCACCATCGTGACGTCAGCAGCCGAGCATTGCCGCGGCTGTCCGATCGCTCTGTTGACCATGTCTGAACGGACGCTGCTCCTCAAGCTAGACTCGTTCATACTCTCCTATTGCTGTCTCATGGTGAGCCTACTACCCCCACCCCGTCCTCGCTCACACACGCCCATCACCGTCGCAGTACTTTACCAACTGTACGTCACATTCCTATACACACACACCCCCTCCATCCCCCCTCCCCAGATCTTGACAGAGCCAACGTCAACAATGCATATGTCTCCGGGATGAAGCAGGACCTCAACATGCAAGGAAACGACTTCAACGTGGGCCCGTCTCTCCGTCTCCCATAACCTTACACATCCCGTTCCAGATAATAAACACCACCTTTACCTGCGGCTATATCATTGGCATGATACCAAGTACCCCGCTTTTAATCCATCCCCATTTTCCTTGACATATCTGACAGACAACTTGATGCTGCAACTCGTCCCCCCCAGGATCTGGTTTCCACTCATGCAAATACTCTGGGGCGTCCTCACTTTCTGGTATGATCCCTGTCTCCACGTGCTCAGCCCTGCAATCACTGCGATACAGCTCCAGCGTGGTCCAAAACGTCCAACAGGTCCCCCTTCTCCCGCCCACGAGGTCCTCATGCTCACCGCTTTCTCATAGCTCTACGTAATCAGGTTCTTACAAGGTATATCAGAAGCTTCCACGTTTGTCGGTACACATTATATCCTCGGCTCGTACGTTTGTTCCCTCCCTTACAGCGCCACGGTCGCCTTATTCAGTAGGTGGTACAAACCCAGTGAGCTGGGAAAACGGTCCGGGATATTTACTAGTTCTGGGTTGGCAGGCACACTGTAAGCGCTCGCCCCCCATCAAAACCCAAGTCTAATTCGTCCAGTTTCTCCGGCGTTCTCCAAGCAGCTGTCTACCAGTAAGCTTCTTTTATCTGCATTGACGATGGCCCCGACGTTCTTGCAGGCACCTCGGTGGCATCGACGGTCGCAGCGGCTGGAGATGGCTGTGCGCAATATCTCTTCTTCCCATAGCGCACCGATAACCATCTGATAGCTTCGTCATCGACGGTGTCATCACCCTACCGATCGCTCTCTACGGCTTTCTCGTGTTCCCAGACGTTCCCGCGACCACAAAAGCGTTCTACCTTACGGAAGAGGTCCGTCAGCCAGACTAGTGTAAAAACCCGGTTTGACCGGATCCGTTGGCCAATTACCAGGAGCGCATCTTGTCATACGATCGCTTAAAACATGATCACGACGTCATTCGGCGCCCTCTTTCTTGGAACCTGGCCAAGCGAGTTCTCACACATTGGCGTTGGTATGCATGCAGCCTCCTCGTAAGCTCTTTCTCCCTTGGGTATCGATCCCGTCGCTTTTCCAACGACCCGTTTGGCGACAGTTTGCAATCTCCGGCGAGACGGAGAGCTTTGGCTCAAACAACTTGATGGGTCAATGGCTGTCCGCCGTGGGAGGATACTCTGTCGAACAAGTCGGTCAGTCTGAAACGACAAACGTCCTACGGTTAGATAACGCCACCCAGACTATTACCCGTCGGGCGTCACAGCCTTTGGGATCGTGTCCACTCTCGTCTGTGCTACCTGGACAGACTATACCCGTGCGCGATGGCCGGTCCTCGTCTACATGTGCGTTTGCTGTACGACCGCCGCCATCTGCATTCTAGTGTGGAGCAGCCCCACGGGTCTTAAATTCTTTGCGTACTGTGGGCAAAGAGGCGCATCTTTTCTCGCCACATTCGCTAACCTTATTGTCCGCAGACATTGCGGGCGCCGCGTATTCTGGACAAGCGACAACCTTTGCGTCAGTGAGCGCTCACATGTCCCTGACGTTCTTTACCCACACCACGCAGATGGGCCAATCAGATATGCGCCGATGACGACCAAGAACGCGGGATTGTTCTTGCGTCCATGAAGTCAAACCTGTTTTCCCATGTGCCCGCTCGGTTGCTCATCCTGTGTTTTCGTTTAGCATGTGGAATAATGCGGTGAATGCTTGGTGGCCACTTCTTTTCTATCCGGCGACGGATGCCCCCCGCTTTAGAACGGGCATGATTGTCATGATATGCACGTGCATGGCGACGCTATGTATCACTTGGTTAGTGTGGTACCTGGAGCGACGAGAACGTAAGAAAACGACGGGGCGCGCGTAACAGACACGGGTTGCTTCACGACGCACCCGGCTCCCGGCGTACACTGGGAATTGGCAGTTCCATTATCCAAGCTATCGATACATGCCGCTCGAATTCGCACAGACGAACAAAATTGAACCACATCGCTGATACGCACAGCAAATCAGGATGGAAATAGGCTAGAACAGTGCAGCGACCGCCGTCGGTTTTTACAAGAAATAAAAATAGAAAAAAAAAAATAGGAAGAGATAGCAATATCTCGCTCGACAACACGAGAGATTATCGATTATCGGCGGTCAAGACCAGCATGCTGTATCAGCACCGACAAAAAGAGGTTAAAGGTAAGGGGTATATGGATATGAAAACTTGAGTGTCGAGGGACATTGTCCAGGGTGTAACAAAGTCCTCATTGTTGCAAGATCACGTGGCTCACCGTGACAACTCGCACATACGCTCCTCGTGTCCACGACCCATACACGGTTTCCTACAGGATTACTGCTGTGGATAAAACTGTGCAGGAATAGAAACATGGGCATTGGAAGGATCATACGCGGGATCAGGCAGGAGCGGAGGCACGGGTTTGCGATCAGAGAACTTGCGCGTGAGATTCGCACCGCCCTGTGCGGCGGGTTGTGGGACGGCAGGAGACGGCGCCCGGTGAGGGGCTGGGGTCGGAGATGGTCCGGAATACGCAGGTGTAGGGTATTGCCCGTAACCCACAGGACCGTGATATTCTTGCGGCGGCGCGTACGCCGGCTGCACACCATAGCCATAGCCATAGCCATATACGCCACCGTGGCCCGAGGAGCTCACGCTCAGTCTGTGCTTCTCCATCGAGTCCTGCTGCTGCTCGTACCGTTCCGTCGCGCTAGGGTCAAAGTTGACGGCGGCTGCGACATCTCTCTCGATGCGATTACGGCGGCGTTTGCGGATGGTCCATGTGACGATGATGAAGATGATGGCGAGAACGGCGATGCCGACGAGCGCAAAGACGCCTCCCTCTAGAGATGGATTCTGCAAGAATGAAGTAGGGGACCCCGTTGTGGTCGCAGCAGGCACCGTGCTGGTGATATAGATGACGCTAGTACCATCGGAGGAAGTATACACGGTATCGGAGACTGGTGTTGGAGTGGGCGTCGGCGTCGGCGTGGGAGTGGGAGTGGGAGTGGGAGTGGGAGAAGGAGAGGCGGTGGAGGTCCTGATGGAGGCCGTCGATAAGGTATGGATACTTAACCTCAGTCGGAAATCATACGAAAGGCGAGAGACTTACGGTGAAGTTGTCGCTGCTGGGGAAGCAGAAGAGGTTGTCGAACCAGTCGAACTAGAAGAATGCGTCAGGGAGGTGGTGGATGCCGTAGCAGAGGAAGGTCCAGACGGTGGCAAGCCGATAGTTGTACCACCGATGATGCTGGTGAAACCGTTGATGATGACCAAGGGGTTGCTCTGTGAGGTCGTAGGAGTCGATTTCTCCTGGCTCGCAGAGGTAGATGTGCTATCACTAAAGGGAAATGAGTGTTGGGGCGTGTTAAACGGTAGGGACGGGACTCACAGTATGTTTCCAAGGGCTATGCGGTTGGAGGACATATGCACTGAGGGGACGAGCACGAAGATTAACACAAGATGCTCACCTCCACCAAGACCCTGCCTCTTATCGAGAAAACGACGGTGGAAGCCACGGTATGGGTCCATGGCTAGATCGTTGCCTAACGAGCGAGAAAGAACGAGTGACTTGTAAGTTAATCAATGGAATGTTTGTCGACGCATGAACATGAACAAGTGCAAGCCAAAGTCGTGCAAGGGAATGAGGAAGAGGTCGAGGGAGCGTGTGGAGTAGCTGTCAAAAGCTCATTACTTGTTGGCATGGCACCGCAACACTACGCATAGCAACTGCCACACAGTACAATACAGCCTACTCGTCCGCAACAATGTACACAAGGTATCCAACAAGATGCTACAAAATGTCACCCAAGATCATCAATAGACTCGTCTCACCCGTTGTCTCAGCGACTGGCCCTTGTCACCAAGCCATAGCTTTCCCCAGCCGTTCTCTCCATGATCTCCCTCAGTGGTCCAAGGAGTCGCGTGAAGGACGGCGCATCCAACGCCGCAACTTTGAGCTTGGGTTGACTCTGGTCAGTCCGCTGCACTGCACTCACCGTCGCAGCTCTTGGTGCGAGTCGGAGCAAAGATAGCTCTGGCACATACACATTAGCTTTAGTACACACGCAGTGTACCTGCTCACCTCCAAAATAATCCCCTTTCTTGAGGCGACCGACAGTGATCTCACGCCATTCATCTTCCTCGCACCGCTGCTTCTTGGTAACGACGGCTTCTCCCTCCTCGACGAAGAAAAAAGTGTCTCCCATCTCGCCCTGGCTGACAACCGCCTCTCCGTCGGGGTATACTCTGCTCACCAGTGCATCCGCGATCTTGCTTCTTTCCCCAGGCTCGAGGGAGGAGAGTAGCGGGACCGTAGATAAAAAGTGCTCGTACATGGTCCGTCGCCTATGAGCAGCCTTCAGAATGATCGTGCGGAACGTGATACGATCTAGCGACCACACGGTCGACGGCTCTATAGCTTGTACGGTCGCTGCACGCGGATGTCCGTACATCAAAGCAAGCTCCCCGAACGAGTTCCCTGGCTTGCACTCCATGACCTTGCGTCCATAAACAGGATGGTAACCGGGCTGCAGGAACTTGTCGGCTTGGGACGACATGGTGGAGGATGGGTTGTCCGTAAGCCACGTGGGTGGCAAAGGTTCGGGATGAATGTAACAATGGAAAAGTCCAGATTCGACGACGTAAAAGTATTCTCCTACATCGCCCTGTCGAATAACCACTTCATCCTTGTCTACGTGACGCTCCTGCATGGCACTTAGCACACCGGTTTCTTGCTCCTCATCTAGGTCACGAAATATGAAGTTGTTTGCAATGGATGCTTTGATACGACGGAGTTGGTCGGATGTTTTTGAATAAACAGGTAGAGGGTCATCGTGACCACTGTCGACGGCAATTGGCTCTGCGCTGACGGATGTACGGCGCGCCAAAATGGTGGCGGAGGGGGCCTGTAGGTAATCACTCGGGCCCAACGAGAGAGAGCTGGTCATGGTGGGTGTGGATGTGGTGTCATAGCGCGCAAAAGAGTTGGACGGATCGGTGGAAAGTGGGGAGGTGGGAGGAAGCTCACGACCGTCCAGCGTGAAGGTGGGTGGTCCCATGCCATTGCTAGCACCATTAGAATCGATGGAGAGCAATGCATTTCCGGGGACATTGAGTGTGCCAAATGGGCTGTGGGAGAAGGTGGTGTGGAACGAAGACGCACGACGCAAGGTGTTGGCATTTGAGAACGGGGAAACGGGCTTCGGGGTTGCGTTGCGGGGGGCAAGGTTAACGGGAGTGTCGAAATAGAAATCGGCAGGGAGTTGTTCCTGTATGGACGAGTGGCCTCGGTGAGCTAACGCGTCCCGCGTGCGTGTACGCTGCTCTTCCAAACGCGACTGGAACCAATTGGCACAGAACTGGAGAGCATCTTTTGGCTGTACACGGTGCACGTCGCGAGTCAGGTCGGCGACGAGCGAGTCAAAGGTCGACATCGTTGTGGACAGTGAGGAAGATGTATTGCGATTGTCTTTGTTTTACGTTTGGGAGGTAAAACGCTCTCCCACGTTCACAAGGCTACAATCGGGTGTAATGTGCTCTACATCCTACTACAACACATCGACTCATCGAAAACAGTACAAACCGAGTTTGAACGACGTGCACGACATAGTAAAAAAAAATCCGACCAATTAAAGTAGAGGTCACCTGGGATGCTGATACTGTGCTGGGTAACCACCAGCTACGTAGCCCTGCTGATTAGCGTGCGCCACCTGGGCCTGAGCATGAGCGTGGGCAACTTGTGCCTGTGCCTGTGCAATCGCTTGTACTTGCGCCTGAGCCTGCATACGGGCAGCGTCTGGTGCGACAAACATCGACTGTGGGTGAGGAGGGTACCCTGGCTGCTGTGGGACGAGTTGTTGTCCCGGCTGCTGGACAATTATTTGCTGTGGTTGCTGTGTTTGTTGTTGCTGCTGGACTTGCGGCTGTGGCTGATGGTGGGCATGTGGGTGAGGATGGGGGAAGTTGAATTGAGGGGGTGGCATTGATCCAGGTGTCGGAGATGGACCATACGCAGGGCTGGCTGTAGACGTAAAATAGGGGTGCGATAATGCATCTGTAGCGGTGATTCTTTTGCTGGGATCAAATTGGAGCAGACGCTCAAGCAAGTCGATCGCTGTCAGGGTCACGTCAACCGAGTGGCCTTTCATTCGAAGCGTAAGACGTACCCTGCGGCGACGCTTTAGGGAGAACTTGTTGAAAGGAGAGTTTAGGATATTTAGGGTATTGTTTGATAGTAATTTCCGGCTGTCAGGACAAGACGACGAGGTGTCAATAAACATTTTGAGCAACTTGCGACCACATACAGAATCGGTGGCTATCTTCCTCAGCACACGGTCGTCCGGGGTGCCTATGATCCGCATGATGTGGAGCAGCTGATCTTGGTTATCGCGACCACGGAAAAGAGGCACACCCGAGATCATCTCTGCAAATATGCAGCCGCATGACCAAACATCAATGGAAGTGTTATATGTCCGCGAACCCAGGAGTACATCGGGGGCGCGGTACCACAAGGTAACGACCTGAAATTAGAGATCAAAAGAAATTTTAAAGTGCAAAAATGTCGGTATATACCTCGTTCGAGAACGTGTTAACAGGGACTCCAAAGGCCCGTGCCAACCCAAAGTCACCCAGTTTGAGTTCCCCTTTGCGATTGATCAGAAGATTCTGGGGTTTGAGATCACGGTGCAAGACACGATTCTCGTGACAGAAAGATGTGCCCTTGAGGAGTTGGTACATAAAGCTTCGAACCGTCGCGGGCTCGAGAGCGCCGCGGTCACCGTGCTGATCCATATACTTTTTGAGGTCTTGGTCGCAATACTCGAATATAAGAACGAGTTTTGTCTCCGTGTGTATAACGTCGTGAAGGCGCACGATGTTGACGTGCTTCAACTCCTTCATAAGGGAAATCTCCCGAATGGCAGTGGACGGCGTGCCTTCCTCCGCGTCCAGGTGGATCTCCTTCAGGGCGACAATTTCATTGGTGGTCCTGGAACGCCCCTACGTCGAACACCTTGAGAAAATAATTCAAGGGAAGGAGCGAGCACGATACCTTGTACACCGTAGCGTATGTGCCCTCGCCTGTGCCGGGATCGATGAGCGGAACTGCCATCGGAGTAAAAAATGGAGTCTATACCCAGTTTCTCTAGCTGGTTTATGTCAGTACGAAAGCATGGCGAGACGATGGGCCATGCTCACTTGGATGTAGTTCATGCTGAGATTCGTGAACGAGTGGAGGTTACCGACTTGCGGGACTACTCCAAGTTATGTAAAATGGTACCGCCGAGATGGCGAACGGATGACTTCTGAGCGCCCTAGAGGAGCGAGGAAGGGACTGGCGGGATCGTTCAAAGAGTTGTGATACTTTCACGACAGAGTCACTAATCAGGCAAGCCAAAAGCTCCGAGGCGTTATCAAAGCAATTCTATTCTTTCCACCATCAAAACGGTAAGCCCCTCAACTTACCCTCGACGAGGCGCGTTTTTTTAAGCTGTTGGGGGCCGGGCTCAGACTCTACACGATGGACTCTGCACCAAGACCGAAAAAACCGCGTACAAAATCATCCGCGCGGAAGACAAGCCTCTCTGCGACCCACATTGCTGCCGATGAGACACTGGTAGAAAATCACTCCGCGACGACGGTGAGTACACCGGAGTCCTGTGATCACTGTTGTGTGTGTCTCATAGTTCTAGATCGCACCCAAAAACGCCCGCTATGCCGAGTCTTCGACGTTAGCCATACATTCTGGTACGGAACTCGGGCAGGATCAAGCTCTTGAAGACCTCGCAGCTCGCCAAGTAGAGGGAACCCTCGATGCCAATCTCGCCGAACTAAGTCTCGGACAGAGGTTATCAGCCTTGAATAGCGCAGAAAACAAGGGTTCAGACGACGAAGAGTTGGGCACGTCTTCGAGGCCCGACAGACAACCAGATTCCCCCAGTGTCGTACCTGCGCATTCCCTTACACGGACGCTCATACAGGCTCTGCATTCATCTGACTCACGGCTTTTGGAAACGTGTTTAACGCATTCTGATACGGCGCTCATTCGAAATACCGTGAGACGGTTGCCTCCTCAACTTGCGCTACCACTTCTCTTAGCTTGCATGGAGAGACTAGGAAGAGGTGCAAGAGCTGCGAATATGAAGGGGGGGGGTGGAGGTGCTAGTTCACAGAGAGGCACGGTTCTAATCACTTGGATAAAAACGACGCTCACGGTGCACAGCGGCCATCTTATGACAGTGCGTTTGAGTCGTCTGCACATCCTTTCTTCGAAGATCTCACCAATTCCAGATGCCGGACCTGGTCGCTAGACTGGCGGGTCTGCATGCTACACTGACAACGCGATTAGCATTACATGAAAGTTTGTTGTCCCTGAACGGAAAGCTCGATATGGTGTTGTCCCAAGTTGAAATGCGATCTTCCTCGGCTCCTGCGTCATTGACATTGAAAGGCCGTACTTTTATCCATCCAGACAATGTCCGGCAGCCAACTCGATATGTAGAAGGAGAAAGCGAGGAAGAAGGGGACCGGATGAACGTAGAACCCCCAATAGAGAGTGGCGACGAGGAAGGCAGTATAGAAGACGTCGAGTTAGGGGGCGCAAGCGAGGATGGCGAGGACGAGGGTGAGGATGAGGATGAGGATGAGGATGAGGGTGCAGGAGATCTTGACGATGGTAATGGATCCGATGGTAGTGGACCCCTAGTAAGTGAATTCGCCGACGAGGATGAGGACGATGACGATGAAAGCGAATAACCATACTTACGTGCCCGCGCGTTTTAACTAGTCCACTGCAGTTGGGTCGTGTGCAATCCAAGATAGATGGATACTTGCAACATTAAATAATATCCTAAGGGATGCACAGATGAAGGTGTTAAAGACTCATCTACTCTTCTATCCAATCATCTCGTCTGACGCGTTCCACATACCGCTTGACCCATACTGCCCGCTGAGCGTGTTGGGTCTGCAGCTGTTGCCTAAATGCATCCTTCCTTCGTTCTTCCTCGCTCGGCCCCTGCTCACTGTTTTCATCTCTCACACTCTGTTCCACCGAGCTCATTTCCGTACGCAACCGACTTTCCCGCTGACGAAGGGCAGCTCTTCTCCGATTATACACCTCTGGGTGCAACGTAACCACAAGCAGAGAGGAGAAGGACATCACTCTGTAAAGGAAGCTTGGCGGTTCAGGAATCGTCGTGGGCTGTTGCAGGGGCCAAAGTAATTTGTTCTCATTATGGACATTCGCAAGTGCGAGGCTATCTACGATCCCATTTGATTGCCTCGGTATTGGAGGTCCTTGGACTTGCTGAGCGTCAGGGGTTGGCTCAGTATTCGGAGCACGACCTCCCGGTCGCAGAGGATTGCGGTCTCCGGCGTGATTGTTGTCTTGAGCTACGGGAGCAACAGCAGGGGCGGCATCAGCGGCCTCTCTGGCTTGTGCACCATCCCCTGCGAGTCCTGCCCCGTCTAATGGTCGTAAAATAACGATGCGAACATGAGTCCACATCTCGTAAACGATCCATGCGATAAGGCACAACCCAAGTATGGGCTTGCGTGTGGGGGAAAAGAAATAGAGGAGGAGCACCGTTCGAAAAACGACCATTAGTAAGGGAGCGAGGAGGGCGCGCATGGGTATCTCTCTGATAGCATTCCCTTCGGCATGCTCTGGGATGGGAGGTGCCGCTGCGACGTCCGGCTGAACGGTGGCATCGACGTTAGCATTTGGAACTGCTCGAAGAGGTGGAAGACCAAGCTCTCGAAGAAGGTCATTCACATGGGGAGGGAGGGACGGCGAATTTGTGACCGAAGGGGTAGGAGTGGGTAGGAGGCGAGATGGTGGCAGAGACAGTATAGAGAAGGTATATGTGAGAACATTGAGAGCATGCACCTGCAAGGGAGAGGGTGTACCTCTCGGGGTTAGAAGCGAGAGATATGCTTTGCCGCTATAAGCATAATTAGGACAAAGGACCTATCACAATGGAATGCTCGCACTCAATGGTGATAATCTCGTAGTCGAGGGTATCAGCAGAGGTGGGACTCGCCAACGGAGGGGTGGCATCCAATATATTTGGCCAAGTGTACCCCAACCGCTCGAGGGCAAGCTTCGCTGCATTCCGCTTGAAATCCACGCCGTCTAGTGGATTGGGTGCAACCAATTTGGAATTGGAAAGCCAAGAGAGTGCCTGTGAGTGCTTGAAGCGAATGAATGCGGAACTATCATTCGGGTCTGAGGCAGCGGAAGGCATGAGGTGTTGTCGAGACCCCATGGGAGGATTCTCCGTGGTTGGATAGGGCGCGACACGCAAGGAAGGCGATGCGGTAGCATCGGCGCTTGGCGGATCGCTCGTCCAAGCTGACGGGCGCACCGATAAATGGACGATACGTTGGTCGTCTGGGCACTAAAATACAACGGGAGGTGAGAACTCTGATGGGGCTACCTACGTTGTCTTACCGGCCATAGCTCGCTTATTTTCTCCTGATCATCCAAGTACCGACCTCTCCATATTACGCGCTGACCCTCTGGCTGAGGATGACCAATGCACACAGACGATATGGCTCGTTTAACGTCAAGTACGGTCGCACTTTCTGGTACTTGGATGTTAAAAGAG
>JBBPUP010000343.1:1328-15467 GCA_038094735.1 Exsudoporus floridanus
ACGTCCTTGTCGTACCCGATGATCTGCGGGTAGGTTTCTAAAACGCTAACCACGGGTAAAACTGCGAATGTCTCCCAAGATGCTATTGACCCATCGCCTATGGCGATTCTCGCAAGGTTGACGGGAGGGTTGTCCATTTCAAAGTAGGCTTTGGTGATGTAAGGCTAAGAGGATGCTATGAGAACGAACCCTGTCGAGGCGAGGCAGTACTCACTATGTACACTCCAGCGTAACTCTCACCCGTGAGGTGTAAGGGACGAGTTGCGAGGGTAGGGAACACCTTCACTAAGTTGTCCAAGAAGCCCATCTGGGTGATGCGTGAGTGTCACTTGACCACGAAGAGAGAATGGAAAAACCTTACGAAATCAGCTGCCATTTGGTCCTCGTCGCATACTTGCCCAAAATCAAAGTCGACTCATGTGATGATATGTCCATGGTACCCACCATAGCCATCTGAGTCAGCAGTACTGAACCCGGTCCCACTGAGACACATCCGTTAGACGCACCACCGTGAAGATGAGAAGAGCAACATACACCGGCTGGTCGATCCACACATAATCAGCAACAGCAGTCCAGGCATATTGGTTCTCGAACAACGAGTAATTGTTCGAGATGTGAATAGGACCATTCTATGTCGAGCATGAGTCTCGCACCATAGTTCAATCCACCGAACGACAAGACAGACCTCGAAAAAAAGACCGACAAGGCTAGAAGAACCAGGCCTATCGACGTTCGACGGATTAATCGAATGAAGTGTACACATTCATGAACTTACCCTCCGTTCAGCCAAATACCCCATGGTTCGTTACTGGCAGAGGTGAACGAGCCGTTTGACGACTCGAATGCCCAAAAGAAAAGAGTGTCATTCGGATGACCCTCTCTCTGGACAGGGATATTTCCTGCCCAGTTTCGGGCAAGGGGCCATGTAACGTTCGGAAGACTGTCGGTCACTTGAAAGTCTGCGCGCAGAGACGTTAACGGGTAAGCTCGACGAAGGGGTGTTTGCGGGGACGCACAAGTCTGCCACTCCGGACTATAACCACTGGTGGGCATCCCAGCGTAATCCTGGGGCCAGCTGCTGGGCGGTGTACCAGACTGAGCATTTACTAGGGTGAGGGCAAACGCCGAGAAGAAAAGTATCGCACGCGACTTCACTGCGTCCATGGCGAGGAGAGCGCGCACCAATAAGTTACGAAAGCAGAATGGGTGTTTACGTGCGTCCTTTATAGCAGCATGATGCGGCGGCAGGCACGGAATCGGGGATTAGGATGAATGCGTGGATGCCATTTGAACATAACCTCGGTGACTTCCATCATTCCCGCATTGCCTATTGTGTTTGCGAAGGCCGCCTGACGACGGAAACAGCTTGGTTGACGCGCTAGCAAGCAGACTCTCGGATGAACTATACTTAAGAGGAATGGCCCATCCGGTGCCAGTCGCAAGTTTGCTCCCACGGAATTACACACGACATCCCCGGATGTGAACTCCTGTTGTATTCTTCGGAAAAGATTTATTCTTGACGCAACCGACACGCCGACTGTTCGATTAATAATACTCGCAATTGTCTTCCCTTCGGACCAGGGAATAGTCCAGCCTCCGTCGGATATATCTATATCCATGAGTAGAATCGTGTCATAACCATACGACGACAAAAGGATCTACACCCGGAAAGCCCCGTTGAACCTCGATTCTCTATCACGGAAGCATCCACCAGGTCAGACAGAGGGATCCGCAAGATCTTCGAGTCTCTTCGCCGTGCGAGCACTCCTCGTCTTGTCGCCCTGTTCAGCACGAGGCCGCAGCAGGAGAAATGTTATTGTTTCCCGATCGGGTTTTGAGTTAATTGAGTTTAGGCGAGTACCCCTCGTTTGATCGTTGGACGTCCGGGCACAGGAAACTCAAGTAAGATTATCGTTCCAACTCAGCGTCTCGGACGTGCAATCCCCGGCGAACACAAAACACTGTCCGACAGCCTTCCATGGCACCCATCTCCGACTCTGAACGTTATGTAGAAGGCCTTGCCCAGAGCGCCAAAGCGGCTTTCGAGGCTTCGCAGTTGCTTCCTTCCAGTATTCGCGAAACCGCTCTCAAAATCATCGCAGACGAGCTCGAGAAGAACAGAGATCCCATACTCGGCGCGAATCGAGAAGATGTCGAGGATGCTCGGCGAGAAGTGGATGCTGGCCGCATGTCAAAGCCTATGCTGAATCGTTTGGACCTCGGCAAGGCCGGCAAATGGGAACAAATGGTCAAAGGGGTCATGGACGTCGCCCGTCTTCCGGATCCCACTGGGATCGTCTCCTACGCTTCCGAACTCGACGACAATCTAGAGCTCTATCGCGTTTCGTGTCCGATCGGCGTCCTTTTAGTCATTTTTGAAGCCCGCCCAGAAGTCGTCGTTAATATAGCAGCCTTGGCGATCAAATCTGGTGAGCAGCCACCTCTTGAGTTCTTCCGTAGCGTATGTCGAACACTCTAGACAGGCAATGCCGCCATCCTAAAAGGTGGCAAAGAGTCCAGCAGAACGACGGTTGAGCTCGCCAAGGCTATCTCAGAAGGCTTGAGACAATCGTCATTACCTGGAACCTACATCCAGACAGTCCAAACCAGAGCAGAAGTCTCTGCACTGCTAGCGCTCGATCAGTTCATCGATCTGGTCATCCCGCGAGGCAGCAATGAACTCGTCAGAAACATCCAAAATCATACAAGAATCCCCGTCATGGGACACGCAGATGGCCTCTGTCATGTCTATCTGCACCAAGACGCTGATCCGGAAAAGGCTGTGCGCGTTGTGGTGGACTCCAAGGTCGGCACGATTCTAGCATTCCCCAAGATAAATGGTTGACGCGACAACGGTATAGACTGATTACCCTTCTGCATGCAATGCCGCGGAGACGTTGTTGGTCCACAGGAGTTTGTTGGATACTCTTTGGATAGAGGTTGCGCGCGCCCTCTTGAGTGCTGGCGTACAACTCATCTGTGATGAAGACACCCTTTCCGCGATTCCCGAGTCCGTTTCTCGCACGAATCCGAATGACATCGTCGAGTCTGATGAGCAATCTTATCGTACGGAGCACCTCGACTTGAAACTCTCCGTCAAAACTATCGACTCGCTGGAGGCTGCGATCCGTCATATCAACACCCACTCCTCACACCATACCGACACGATAGTCACCGAGTCAGAGGCAAATGGATCCAAGTTCTGTCGTGGTGTCGACTCGGCTGGGACATTTGTCAATGCGAGCACACGTTTCGCCGACGGGTTTAGATATGGGTTCGGCACAGAAGTGGGTATCAGCACAGGGAAGATACATGCAAGGGGTCCCGTAGGACTTGGGGGGTTGGTAATCTACAAATATATGATGCGGAGTAAAGACAAAAAGGGACATGTTGTGGGGGAGTTCGGAGTGGGTGAAGGCAAGAAAAGATATAAGCACACTCCAATAGAAAACTCCGGCATCCCATTTTGAATATCCTCATGTACGAAGTATAAATCAAAGGACCAGCATTATGACGATATGTCGTTCTCCAGTTTGGCCTTCTTCGTTACGGGACTGGCGTCGTCATCATCGCTTTTTCGTTTTGCACCACTCTCATCTTCGAGTGGCTTCTTCTTCTTTTTCACCATTGATGTTAGATCACGAATAACTGCTGGCTGGCCGGGTACAACTATTGAGTTTGTGTTCAGCTCCCGATCAAGCACCTTTGCAGCCAGAGCAGGAGCCGATTCTGTCGCCGCCTTTGGCGTTGTCTTGAGCTCGTCGACCTGAAAGAGATTTGATTAGCTAAAAGATATCATCGAGCGCTATGGCTTGGCCGACCTTCAAGGCAAGATCCTCTTTCAGACCGTCCAGTTCCTGAAGTTCGCCTTCCATTTGGCTTTTTGACATATTCTGCACGAGGTCGACAACCAAGGACAGGGAAGATGTTGCCTTTCCTTTCCCCTTCTTGTCCTCTCCTGGTTCCGCAACGAGGACTGGCGGTAATTTGCCGTTAAGTCCATCCTTGAGTTCCTGGATTCGCTCCAGGACACTTTCGTATGCTTTCTCTGCGTGTACTATGGCATCCGAGAGCCGCCCAGAAGTCAGATCGAGGACCATACTCAACTTGTAGTGAGCTTCGGCAATCTGTCGCGAGGATGTGGGCAAGAGATCGACTTTGAGGGCGAGGCCCGCAGAGTAGTCAGTTATTGCCTGGTCAAACTTTTCTGAGGATAGGCATCAACGATCCGGTAACAACGCAGCGCAGGAGGCGCACCAGTTTCCAAGGACACGTCTCCTAGTGCGATGTACGTATCCGCGAGCTTTAGTTTGATTCTATCGTCCCCATCGCTTCCCTTTTCATATATACCGCGAGCGAGTTCGAATATTTCCCAAGCGGCATTGAAGTCGTCTTCTGGTTCGCCTTCCTCGCCTGCGTCCTCATCGTCGCTTTCCTCGACTTCCTCGGTAGCTCGGCCCAGAAGATCGACGGCTCCATCCTCCTCTTCATCCCCCTCCCCTCCCCCTTCATCTCCAAACTCCAGAATGGGTCCATTGCCCGATCCTACGGCGGGTGAGCATGTGCCAGGTAGAGTAACAGCGCAGCATCCTACGTTTCTCCTCTTCGCCTTGTGGGCCAGGCTCGGGCTCCTTTCCCAACACCGACGCTTGAGAGATCGCATTCTCCAAAAGCGCTTTCCCGTACGAAAAATACAAGTCTGCCATCTCCGGCGCGTCTTCGTGGTGCTTCTTTGTTCTATAGGGGGGGGGGGAGGAAAGAGAATCAGCGTGTGCCGGTTTGGATTGGACGGTATGGGAGGACTTGCTGCAACTCGAGCGCAGTGGCGTAGTGTTCTACGGCCTGTTCGTACTTTTTGAGCGCGAATGCGCGTCGGGCGTGCTCGAGCGCTGTCTCGACGGTCATTGTGGGAGACACGTCAGTGCCAACGTCTGTGGTCGGCTGTGAATTCTCGCTGACAAGGCGCCCGAGTCAGGAACTACGCGGAGGAAATGTCAAAGGTGACTTACGGTGTCATCGACGTTCGTAGAGGGTACTACTATGTGGTGTGACTTGAAACGCGTCGATGACGCGGGCGTGATGTTTATGCCTAATTGCCAGTGTTGTGCCACGCCAACGATTTCTTACTTTCGCACCCATCCCACATTAATGTGAACAACTTTGTAGTGCTCTAAGCATTTGCTTGAAATCGTAGTGCGTTAGTGTGGGACTGGGATACATGGGGATCCGCGGGTATTCAAGAGAATAGATTACACTAGGAAAAGAGGCCTGGAAACAAGATCGTTCCGAAGAAATCAGTGTCGAACATCCTCAAGTCTGGATCGAAACCCACGAGCTGAAAGAGACCTTGAAGAAAAGATACACTATCGAAAGAACCATAATCAATTTGCATCAAAAACGGACAGCAAAGGTGTGCGGACAAGATAACAGTGAAAAATGTGCCTCCTCTAGTAAGGAAAGGCTATATCAAAGACGCCCCCGCATTCTGCTGCTGCATACTTGTACTGTCTGGACCAAGATGGGTGAATGCACCATTTCCGAATGCAGGACCAAAAGCGCCACTCCCATTGCTTAGCCCTCCAAATGGTGGTGTCGATGCCGAGGACACGAGTGTATTGGACACACCGCTTACAGAGGAAGGTGTTGCGGCAAACATTGTCGCGCGAAACGGATTTGCAGCTCCGAGAGCTCCAGTAGCTTGAGGTCGGAGACCGACACCGGGAGTGAATCCCCCGTTCACTCTTTGTGAAGGGGAGGGTACACCCGTTGGCTGGGGATTTATGCTCCCAAGCATGTTGCCGTCTTTGCCCATACTGGACGCATATACAGATCCGTTGAGGGTAGGGTTCGTGGGTATTGAGGGAGCAGACGAATGGACGGTTGTTTGTGCACTCGGATCAGGTGTCGTAGCGCCAGACTGGGGTATGGGGGGAAGAGACTCCAGCAGCGTGGCACCAAAGCTGGAAGTGGGCTTGAACGGCCTTACTCCACCGAAACCAGTGTTCTGAGGTTGGATCGGACCGGCAGCTGGGATCGAGGGAGCACGCGAAGAAACAGTAGCACCCGGGCCAGTCAGATGGGAAGACAAAGGAGAAGAGAGTGAATCCAAGGCCTTCGAGCTCGTGGTTGTGGGAGACATTTGAGAATTGAGAGAATGCGAAGCAATACTGTTCAGATCGCTACTAAGGGTGGAGTCAAGCTTGTTCGCGAATGCAAATGAAGATGCAACAGTCGAGAAAGCTGATTCTGTTGTTACGGTAGTCGTGCTTTGTACTTGGGGACTAGTGGTAGCAATAGAATGCGATTGAGCTGGTGGTTGGCTACTGTCCGTACCTAACCGCCCGAAACCCATGGAAAGCTCCAAAAGGGTAGGTGGTTTAGGAACAGGCGGGGCCGGGGTCACCGGAACACCAAATGGGTTGCGCGAGCCAGTCTGGTGTGATTTCACAGCCTGCACGATAGGAGGGGATGTAGATGACGCGTTGGCAAGCGGTGTGGACGCAGGCCGTACAGGCACTTCAGATGGTGGGTTGTGACCAAATTGAGTACTTGAAAGTACTGGTCGCTGAGCCTGCCCGAATGGAGGCATAGACTGTTGAGGTGATTGTGTTTGCAGGTTATTGGTCAGCTGGAAGAGAGAATCTGCTTGAGGTGCAGACGGTTGAGGCGCCGGCGGGATCCCATAGTTATTGAGTGCCGGCATTCCAGTTGTCTGCGGAATGAGCACACTTTGCCTGAAGGGATTCGCGCCGGTGGGTTGAGGTTGTAGAAGCCCAGGAGTTGGTCCAAATGGGAGGCCGGTTGCTTGTTGGGGAACGAATGTCGAGAATGGCCGGTGCTGTGGGGCCTGCTGTGGCTGAATAGAAAAGCTGTTGGCCTGAGATGATGGTAACAGCTGAGTCGGCTGGGATGGTTGTGCAAATTGAAATGGCAAGGAAGGGGGGAAGCCTGTAGGTTGGGTCTGTACCTGTCCGCCAAACGGCTGAGAAGGAAAAGCGCCAGTCATCTGTCGCTGAACGAAAGGGTTGTGTGCCGGTTGCCGTTGGAAATGATTGTGCGTCGGGCTAGATATTGTGTCACGAAAAGATCAACGGCATAAAAGGAAAACTCGCCTGCTAGTGACGGGGTTAAAAACGGGTGTTTGTTCCTCTTCAATGGACCCAAACAAGTCTGCTACCACATGATCAACGCCAGGCTTGCCACTGGCGCCAGGGGGAGGGGGGGACGGAGGTTTGACCGTTGTTTGAGCAATCAAGTTCTTTGATGCTATAGGAGCATCTTGAGTAAACAAGAATAAAATTCGGGGGTACGTGAACATTAGACACGATACCTTTAGGTACCTCGGCCGAAGGAACATCGTTGCGATCCTTGGGGTTTCTTCCGGCAGCTGCTCTGCTTGCCTTGTACTCGATTCTGTTCTGCTCAAAGTTCGGGTCATTGAGATACTCCTGAAGCGAACTGGCGAGAGAAACTGGGGCCTGTAGTTTCATCAACGCTATTGCCACGAGTACGAGCCGTGAGACCTACATGCTTCAAGTTTGGTACCGAAACATTCAAGAGGTTCTGTAGTTTCTTGGCAACACCAAGGTATTCAACGACCCGCTCTGTCTGACCGCAGAAATTACGATAGATGCTTAGGGCTTCTTCTGCATCATACTTTGACATCTCAAAGTAATGCTCTGAGATTCATTAGACAACGGGGTCAGCTGCATGAATGACGACGCTCACCAAGCACGTTTATGACGCCCTCATTACCCGCCTGAAATAGGATGAGGAGATCCTTGACAAGCATCCTCAAAGCAGTGATAGTGAGTTCGTCTTCCAGGTCATCCAAATAGAACTAAATGTCTGATTAGAGAGCAATAGAGGGTGACACTGATTCTTACCCGGCATTCCACCAGAGAGTCGATCATCTTTTGCACTGCTTTCGTTTCCCTTAGCAGACCCTTTTCCACCGTCATGACACGAAGCTTGCGACCCGTAATTGTCCTGCTTCTCTGAGGAGGCTTAGACCTTGCCGATGATGCTTTGGACGGCGGTGCGGTGGTATATGCCATGTCTTCTTCGATCGAGTTGTTGAGGCGCAGATCACGATTTGTCTCGGCCTGTACTCGGATTGCATCGTGCTTCAGCTCGCGGTATGCCCGTATACGAGAGTCTAGATAGAGTGCGTAGTGTTGCATATTTTGAGGAGCATTATAACCTGTGGGGACGGGCATGAGCAGGTCGGTGGCGAGTGAAGGGTTCGATTACCTTCCCAATTTCCAGCAGAAACATTACGCAAGCGCAGGACTTCCGAAGAGGAGAGGTGGGCAAGGACGTTGTCGGTTGCGCCGTTGCGGATCATGGTGTGCAAGACGATCAGAGCCTTGAATGCGACCTGTACGATCCGGTCAGACATAGAACAGGGTGAACGGGGTCGGTGCGCACTACGGCGTTCGGTTCGCGGAGACGAGGAACGAGGGCCTTGCAGACATCGTGGACGGCACCATCTTCGGACCAGGTAGCGGCTATGATGGGATCTAGGTACTGGTGCGACGTGGGGTTGTTGTGGGTCGGGATCGAGGATGAGGAGACACACCTTTGCCTTTGGGGGTGCGGGCTTTGGCTTGCAGGCCAACTTGACGACCTTGTCGAAGCTGGACATGTCGCCAGCGTGCAGTCGCCGTCTCCTTGAATATTTCTCCAGATTTTCAAACTCAGCCTCGCCAATATCTTGTCGCAGTTGTTCGCTACGGCGATGAGATAGGGCGCCGCTGATTCCCACGCTGAGGTCGTGTGGCGGGCGAGCACCGCCACCGCATCCCCCGAGTTTCGTCTCGATGAGCATCCGGGCCACCCGCATCCTCCTCCACCCGCGTCGCATCGCCATTCGCCATGTCGCGTTCGTCCTCGCATTCTCCCTCGCACTCTGGACCCTCTACTACGGCTATCTGGACCAGGGCGAAGCGCTCTTCCTTGAGGACTCAGAACCAGTCTTCCTTTGGCCTCTCGAGACCCCTGAAATCTGGGCCGATCGGGCGGCGCAAGTAAAGGAAGCGTTCTTGCATGCGTATCACGGGTACGAGCGCCATGCTTTCCCCCATGACGAACTCTGTCCTCTGTCGAACACAAGCATCGACAAGTAAGCTGTTCGCTGTGGCCAATTTAAAGGTGCCGGGTTAATACATGTGATGGTAGCTTCAATGGCTGGGGTGTCACTGCCGTAGACTCCCTTGATACAATGCTTCTCATGGGCCTCAAAGACGAGTACGCGCGCGCCATCCCAATGATCACCGCCACCAATTTCTCTTTGCCCGCCGTATGTCCTCTCCATCCCCGTGGTGTCGCACAACTTACTCCCACAGAATACTGATGTACCTTTCTTCGAAACGGTCATCCGTTATCTCGGTGGTCTTTTGTCTGCTTACGCGCTGTCCATGGACAACGTCATGCGAGACAAAGCAGATGAACTCGCAACCAAGCTTTCGCCCGTCTTCGACACACCCAGTGGATTTCCCCTATTTGCAGTCAACACTTACAAGTACGCTGAGTCTAAATTTATTGCCAGACACTTCCAGTTGAAGTCCTCTAGTGCAAGCCATAGATTACAGTGGACCCCCAGCTCGCTCGCTGAAATAGCATCTTTCCAGATAGAATATGCATATCTGGGAAAAATCACAGGAAAGAAAGCACACGTCGACCGTGTTAGTGTCATGTTTCCTCTTCTTGCCACACATAACCCTAACAGTATTGTCATAGGTTACAACGGTCAGCAATGTTTTCCATAACGCTAGCCTCAGTCGTTCCGGAGGCATGTATCCAACCTATTGGGGTCTGCATGATGGAAAACCGTCAAATCGTGCGTGTTACGCCCAACAATCCTTCGAGTTCGTTGATATCTGTTTCCACAGTCCGTCTATCAGTTGGTGCTGCTGCCGATAGTGCTCACGAATATACCCTCAAGCAGTTTTTGCTCACTTCACGCTCAGATAGAGCTAATATTGAAGCATGTTAGCCTCTTCCTCTGCAATCCGGGCACGCATCCTGACACTCTTTTCCCAAGATCTGAGATTTACCACTCACGTCATCAATAATCTCCTCTTCGTTACATCTCAGCGTGAGCTACTCTACGTCACAGATTCAACAACCTACGGGAACAGGACCGCAACCTCGCACTCGTTCGAGCATTTGTCTTGCTTCTTCCCCGGTCTATTGGCGCTAGGAGCGCAGCTCCTCCCTTTGAATAACCTTGAGACCATCGGAATAAATATTACCCAACTGGGGGACGATCTCCCTCCGAACCGGCGTCAGGGATACGAAGCTCTCGCCGAATTTGACCTCACGGATCTGCACCTCTGGGCTGCTGAGGGTATTGCACAAACCTGCTATCTTTCATATGCCGACCAGCCCTCGGGGCTGGGACCAGAGATCGTTTCCATGCGTACTGGTAAGCCTGGTGAAATCAGGTGGATCGATGCGATGCAGAGATGGAAAGAAAGTGGTCAGCTTGGTTCACCACCTGGTGTGGGCGACAAGCGGCCATGGGTTGGGGATCCAAAGGCAAGGACAGCGAGGCAGAAACAACTCGATGCTATCTCGAGAGATTATAACATCAAAAATACAGGTTATTATTTGCGGCCCGAGGTGTGGTTGATGTTGCTTCCATCGAGTGATGATACTACCTTCATTTTTTACAGGCCGTCGAGTCATTTTACATCCTATGGCGCACGACCGGGGACGTCAAGTGGCGGCATAGAGGCTGGAGTGTCTTCCAGGCTATTGAACGCGTTGCAAAGACGCCATCAGGATATACCAGTGTGGACAAAGTCCATTCTGCGAATCCCATCCTACATGATTCGATGCCAAGGTTAGTAAATTTACAATGAACTTGCCTGCATGTTCACCTCATCATCTGATGTCAGCTACTTCCTGGCTGAGACACTCAAATACCTCTACCTCTTGTTCTTGGATGAAGATATCCTTCCGCTAGACAAATGGGTTTTCAACACTGAGGCTCATCCCCTTCCTGTATTCGCTTGGACCGAGTCGGAGAAGGAAATGTATAACATTGTATAGCTACATGCCTGATTTGCAGTCACCATTTAAATCACGAGGACCGCCACGCAGTGTTCGTTCTCTGGTTGTAGCAAACTCTGTAGCACCTGATTCTAGAATTATAGATGCCCACATTTATACTTTGTAGGTCGCCGTACAAACTAGAAGTCCTCTGGCGGGCCGCGGTAACCGGCGTGTACCGGAACGTTATCACTTGCCACGACCAAGCTGTTGAAACTGAGAGAAGGCCCCACTACTTAAGGTAGTGCTTCCGTGGATGCCCTATCCTTCGTTGCAACCGCCATGGCAGGCCTTAAGCGAGACGAATTTGTGGGATCTTTGGACTGCGGGACAACGTGAGCTTGCTGCTGTATACACAAAAACCATGGTCCGGATGCTGATTTATGTTCTCGTGCGGTCTCGCAGCTCGGTCAGGTTCATCATTTTTGATCGATATGCCAACATCGTTGCACAATCCCAGTCCGAGTTTCCACAGTATTATCCCAATCCAGGGTAAGTTCCGACATCTGACGCCCGGTGTGATATTATCGACTAGTTAGATGGCACGAGCATGATCCCGACGAAATACAAAGGGTTTCGGAAGCCTGTATCGCCAGCGCTTGCGAGAACTTGGAGAACAAAGGCTGGGCGAAAGAAAGTGTCAAGGTGATAGGTTTGTACAGTGCATTTTCCACATTTACTCCTCCCATTTCAAAGTTTCTTTTCAGGTATCACGAACCAACGAGAAACGACCGTGGCATGGGACCGTAAAACTGGGAAGCCGTTGTGCAGGGCCATCGTATGGACTGATTCGAGGACCAAAAACACCGTAGCCCATTACGAACATGTACTTGCAGATACTGGGCTTGAAGTCGCAACAGGTCAATTCAAGAAAAGAGAGGATGGTATCAATTCCCTGCGAGATATGTGAGATCGTCTGGTTTGCTTTCACTCGGCGGTCTCTCTCATCAATAGTGCTCGGTTAGAACCGGGTTAAAACTCTCGACGTACTTCTCCGCTATCAAATTGCGGTGGATGATCGACAATCATCCAGAGGTCGAGAAGGCTCATATGGAAGATAACCTGCTATTCGGTACGGTGGAATCTTGGGTTGCATATGTAGGTGATGCAATGTCTCTTTCGGCGCTGTGAATGACGTACAAACTGGTGTAGAATCTGACTGGAGGGCCGGCTGGGGGTATCCATGTTGGAGATGTAACGAACGCGTCGCGAACGCTCCTCATGAACCTCCATACATTACAATGGGATGACAGAATGCTCAAATTTTTCGGCCTTCGGTCATCTATTCTCCCAAAACTTGTCTCTTCCTCAGAAGTCTATGGTTTGATTGCAAACGGACCATTGAAAGGTATACCCATTGGCGGCCTGGTCGGCGATCAGCAAGGTGCACTCGTTGGGAATAAATGTTTGAAAGGAGGAGAAGCTAAATGCACTTATGGAACCGGCGCATTTTTGCTATTTTGCACGGGCGAAGAAATTGTTCAGAGCAGTCATGGGTTGTTGAGCACCGTAATCGCCATCATTTGTAAACTCCACTTCCGGTACTGACACTTTGATCAGGTTGCGTACCAACCTGGTCCAGGCACCACTCCTGTGTATGCCCTGGAGGGTAGCGGTAAGTAGACAACCATCTCACCTGCTCTCCTCTTGACTGAGACATTGGCGATGCAGTTGGTGTTGCAGGAAGTGCCATCAAATGGTTTGCGTCTTGATTTTTTCAAAAGTAAATCGCATGGCTAACTGGCTTCAGGTTGCGAGATTCCTTGGGTTTCATCAAGTCCGCGAGCGAGATAAATGATCTGGCGCGATCCACTCCTGATTCTGGCGGTATATACTTCGTGACGGCATTTTCCGGTCTGCTGGCACCTTACTGGGACCCTGGGGCTGCTGGACTAATCATCGGTATAACGATACTGTCAGCTCACTCTTTAAGGTGCTGACAGATTATGGTGTACAGGGTTATCATCATATACCACGCCCGCCCATATTGCGCGTGCAGCGATAGAAGCCAACGCCCTTCAAACAAGAGCCATATTAGAGAGCATGAAACTGGACTCCAAGACTGACCTCAAGCATCTCAAGGTCGACGGGGGAATGACTAACGGAGATGTTTGTATGGAAATCTTGGCAGACATTGGCGGCTTTGACGTCATTAGGCCCGAGATGAGGGAGTAAGTAAATATATCCCAGCCAACGTGACTGAATACCGAGTGTGGTGATTGACAGGTCGACGGCGCTGGGATCTGCTCTACTGGCTGGTGCTGCTATCAGCTTGTTCGGATGGGACCTATTGAGGCCGGAGACACTCGCCGAGGTTAACACCAAGGGGAACACCCAGTTCACACCTAGCACCTCGTTGGTTCAAAGGGACAAGAGCTGGACGGCATGGCAGCGTGCCGTCGAGCGATCCAAAGGATGGGACGAGGGAATCGCAGATTGAGCACCCTCCTTATTCAGGAATATAATACCACAACACGAATTCCTATGTACGATATCTTGGTATAGGTAGCGAATGGCATGTATTGACCGCGTATGTCATCTGAATATTTTCAGAGGGTCTGATTTTTTCCTGTTTCCACTGCTTGCCCCACCTCTACCTCCGCCCCTGCCTCCTCGTCCGCCCCCTCGTCCGCGACGCCGAGTAGATGATCTTCTGAAGGGTACGAAGCCAGCCGAAGGCTGGGACGAATTCGGCGCGGTGGAATCACCCTCATGGGTGCCAATAACCGGGGCCATACGAGGTAAAAGATATTTTGGCACATGCTTCATGTGCGACTGGATCCTCATGGGATGCAATGGCTTGTCATGCCGAAGGTATTCAAGATCTAGTGGATTATCCTCAAAGTGTGCCTGCACCCAGTGAGTCATTCGGAGACGCGTGCGCAAAACACGTGCACACACCTTGAGTTTCTCGGAGTTGAGGATCTCGGTTTTCAATTCCTTTATTCGCGCCTCCTTGATGATACTCCGGGTTACAGAGCGCAGAGCGTCTTCCATCCTATATCTGAACGCCTCGACCTGCTGCATATCAAATTGGTATTCCTTGATCGCGTTCCCTTTCCCAACTTGCTCTCTTTCTGT
>JBBPUP010000343.1:15564-25989 GCA_038094735.1 Exsudoporus floridanus
GTCTTCGCAAACACCACTTCATCATCTTTAGAACTTTCGAGACAGCCCACCACCTTGTTTTTCCCCCACTCCTCCGTGGGTACGACAAAGGACAGAGACATTCCCGTACGACCTGCACGAGCTGTTCGCCCAACGCGATGTGTGTATGATCTGGAAGACGATGGAAGATCAAAGTTCACCACACAGGCGACATCCACAAAGTCAACACCGCGTGTAACACCGTATTCTTTATCTGATTTCTTCTTTTTTCTGCGTTTGAGAGATTTGGAAGGTCCTGCTTGCGGTGATAAGGATCGTTCGCGTTTTTGCGATGAAGTGTTTGGCACAGACGTTCTTGAAGTCAAGGTTAGGGGGTCAGGTCTCTCTGTCGGAACTTGTGATGATGTCTGTAGATAAACGAGGTCGAGCACTGACCATTGTCCTCTGGAACGGGAAGGCTCTCTTGCAGCCCTTCTTCACGCTCTTGTTCATCGTCGCTATCTTTTTCAGACTTTCCTCTACTCTCATCCGTAGCGATGATGTAATCGTAAACACCTTTGTTAAATTCCTGAACAGTGTGGTATCTAGCGGAGAGATGAGCAGAAGTATACAGGACCCGGGAAAAGATACTCGCCTGGAGCTTAACGGGAGTTCAGAGTTAAGAACGCAACTCTTGATCGAGAATTGTTCCAAGAAGAGCTTGAGACGGTAACAACGATCTACATCGTTAACAAAGAGTATGCATTTGCCTGTGATAAGACGGAGCTTGAGGATTACGTAGGTGAGGAGAAATTTGTCAACTTCGGAACATCTTCATGTGCAGTATAAGTGGTGATATTAGAATCAGCTAGATGTTCGGCATACCGCACAAAGTACTGAGTCAGCAGAGGTGCGCCTTCGTCATCCTCTTCTAGTTTCAATACGGCCTGAAAAGAGAAAGGGTGGGTATACTTCAAAGGAGAACATTGAGAAGAGCATACAGGGTTGCGTAGAGCGAGACCTTTCAAGGTCTCCACGTCGTCTGTCATTGTGGCACTCATTAAGAAAGACTGGTAGATGGTGGGCAAATAGCCTCCCCCGAATATCTGGCGGACGTCTTCGTCATGACCGTACGATAATAAGAGATCGGCTTCATCAATAACTAGAGACTCAAGGGAAGACAATACGAGTGTCTGTTGATAGGTGAGACGCGAACCGAGATGGTGACCGTCCGACATACGTTGGATTGGAGGAGTCCTAGTACACGTGATGGAGTTGCAATGACGATGTCAGGCTTATCTGCAAGTACGGCACTATGGGAAAGTATGAGAACATGCCTAACTCGCAAGATGTCTGACCACACCGTTGTATGTGAGATGCAGCACCACTTGCAACATTTGATATGGCAACTTCTTTGTCACAATATGCTACGAGGCTCCGCAAACAAGAATGCACTTGTTCGGAAAGCTCCCGTGTCGGAACGAGGATCAAGGCTCGAGTGACTTTGTATGAGGAGTCCACAGTTGACAAAGTCTGAGCCGACCCGCCGGTCTCGATTAATCGCAGTGGTCGGGAACAGGTGCACACAATGACTCACAGTTTTCGCACTCAAAATTTTCTGCAGGACTGGAATGCAGTATGCGGCTGTCTTTCCGCTTCCGGTACGCGCTCTTGCAAGTATATCTCGGTTCTCGAGAGCTATTGGAATGGCTTTTGTTTGTACCAAAGTAGGTCTTGCAAAGCCCATGTCGGCAAGTGCCCGCAGAATGCGTGAATCAAGGAGATGAGAAAACGAGGAAAAAGTTGTCTTTGCATCAGCAAGCCGTGGATCTACCATGGTAGATGAGAGCTGGAGTGAGTGATACACCAGAAACCCCCTCAGAGTTCGTTTACAAAAGATTGGCCATTTTCGGCAATGGACTATCATGCATGGACGCGACTCTCAAAGCTGTCGCAGCCGCCGTGTACATCATCATTTCCATATCACCCGCTTGCAACCATTACATGGCCGCGTGTTCTTCCCGGATGAATACAGCCACTACACCACCCATTATCAAAACCCATGAATTGGATGAGCCAGTCAGCAGTTTGGGCGAGGTATCGTGCGGGATGTGCGTCATACCATCCATTTCGTGATCTGAGTGGACTCTGAGATCAAGATGACCCTCAAAGTTGTCGAAGACAGATCTCCAGGTACACATGTCCCTCGTGCAATCTTGCCTACTGTAGCTTAAATTGTTTTCGATCGGAGGTATGCCTTCTAGCTCGCATATTGCGGACCCCTACCGAGAACCCCCAAAAGCCACATTCACAGTGCTCTGAAACGTTCTATCGGAAAGAAATCGAGATAAGCATCAACTCAGGATCTTCGAAAACCGAAGGAGATAGGGGCAAGATGATAGAACTCCTCAAACGGATAGAGGACCAGGGTACTGCGGACGAGGATAGTCTGTTCCATCATTCTGACGAAGAAAACGAGGAAGAAAGCATTGCGCACCGTTTTTCAGCGATAGATATATGTGAGTTATCTACTCCATGTTCAATTCCAAATGTATAACGGTGTGTTAGCTTCCGCGTCAGCTGATGATTTACTTCGGTTGCTAACCAAAACGGAGAGGGATAAGTTTTTCGGTGCACTCAAGGACCCGTCGAGCGGACTGGTACAGGCGCTTTTAGAAAGCACAGAAATTAGGAAGACCAGACAACTGCCGTGGTGGGAAGCACCTGGCGATGGCGGCCATTCACTGCTCCAATTGCCACTTTCGCTATCCATTCCCTACGGCGTGAGGCCCGACCTGATGGTGGTTCCAACCGACCTCATCAACCGAGCTTCTTGTGGTGTGTCGCTGTTATACAACATATGTGCTGTGCTGTATGTGTATTCGTTGTGCACTTCTGAACTGACCCGAACTGTCGGACTCTAGTCTCGCGTACGCCTATATCACTCGACACCTGTCTATGTCTCCACTGGCTTCGATAATAAATGATTCTCAGGATCAATATGAGGCACGCAGGATATTTTCGCAATCTGTACCGTTCCTCGTTGATCGCAAGTCCAAATTGCGACATGTGTCCCTGACTGACGCGGTAATCTCATTTTGGTCACGGCTTGATCCAGTAAGTCAGTTGTGTCAGATCTTATTGGATTTTGTTGAGACAGAATAGGGAAGCATCGACGACAGGGCTATGCTTGTCTTGCTGAAGGACGTCGCGACGTTTGTGCGGCCTCGGAGGGTCACCGTGACAGGGCATTTATCGGGAGAGCAAGAAGGGACGGTGGTGTCGTCGACGGATCACCCGTCTGCTACGACATTCATGGCGATCTCTGACACAAGCTCACTTTTCGGCACTCGCGTGGACGCTTCCGGTGTTGCTACTCGAAGAAGCCACGTTGTAATGAAGCTGACTTTTTACGCCGCACATATTTTGTCAACTGCTTCTTCTCATTTGCACGCTCTTGCAGATGAAATTAATCTCTTCTCGAAGGGCATGGTTAAAGAAGCACAATAGTCACGGCTCTGCCGAAGCGACTGGTAGGTCTCGATCGTTTGCAAAGTAAGTAGTTGAGGATGAGTACCGCGTCGATGTCACATTATTCATAAACCACACAACTATTCAGCTCGGGATTGGATGTAGTGTTCAGCCTGCTGTGTGCTATGGGCGCATCACTACAAATGTGTATCGTTTATAATAATTTACTTGCCCGTGATGTGCTTAAAGGGTCACCGCAGTGCACATGTCGCCATGACTGGGAGGGTACCGTGGTGCGCTTTTGTGTGAGGACCCTCACAGTTGATCTCCCACAGATTATCTTAATAAACGAACGGGTATAGCATGCATTACGGCGCGCTGCAGGCCCTCGACATTCTTCTCCCATCTTGTTTGTCAGTGACGCAGTCATGTCTTCCACTCAAGATTGTGGCAATGGTGGTGGTGCGGACACGTATACTGGCCTACGAATAGGTTCAGTCTTCGTGATCCTCGCGACGTCCACTTGCGGTGCATTCTTCCCTGTTCTCGCAAAGAGATCCAGGTGGCTGAAGGTGCCGACTGGCGTGTTCGAGTGGGTCTCTTCGTCCTGTCTTTTTCGTATGGACCATGCTGATTTCATCCGTAGGTTTGCTAAATATTTTGGCTCTGGAGTTATCGTGAGTTCCTTATTTTTACGGGGTGTAGTTTTCCTCATCCTCCCTACAGATCGCGACTGCTTTCATTCACTTATTGGCTTCTGGGTTAAGTGAACTCGGATCACCATGCTTGTCGCCTGCATGGCAAGAATACGTACGTCTGAATAACCTCGTTTGATCATTCTACTCTCGTTAAATACGTGATACTAGCCTTATTCCCTTGGAATTGCAATGCTCAGTCTTTTTGTAATCTTTATTGTGGAAATCATCGCTTTCCGTGTGGGGACCGCAAAGCTTGCTGCATTAGGAATAAACCATGGTACATCTTTTATCCGACATCATCGAAGGAAATGTGTCTCAATCATTTTATAGATCCCCATGGCCATGGAATCGGTTCACATGCCGCTCACGGTCCAGAGAGTGCAGATTTGGACGATAAACTCACGTCGTCTGACGTCGAGGGAGCTCAGTCAGGACACTTTGACGATTCTGCGATGGCGCAGATCATCGGTGTATTCATCTTGGAGTTTGGCGTTCTGTTGCATAGGTAGGTTTGCTTTTCTCTACGGGTGAACAAGTGCTGATGGCCATTGTATAGTTTGCTCATCGGGTTGACATTGGCTGTAGATCCAAACTTCATAGTGCTTTTCGTCGTTATTATCTTCCATCGTGAGTCACTCGTCGAGTTCGCAAAATAATCCGGCTAATAGCATTTTCAAGAAACGTTTGAAGGCCTGGGTATCGGATCGCGATTAGCGTTCATGCGACTGCCACCGCGGTATAACTACGTTCCCTACTGCGCAGCCTTTCTGTATGCCATTACGACACCGGTTGGAATTGCAGCAGGCCTTGGAGTTCGGAACACATACAACCCCAACAGCACAACAGCATCCATCGTTAGTGGTGTAATGGACTCTTTAAGTGCGGGGATTTTGCTGTACACTGGTTTGGTGGAGGTAGGCATATTCTGTTTCTTTTTTTCCAGACTTTGGGCTAACTTGACACCCCAGTTAATGGCACATGAGTTCCTGTTTAACAAAGATATGAACAAGGCATCTCTCGGGAAGCTTGGATATGCGTTGTGTTGCATGTTATTTGGTACTGGCATCATGGCGTTGCTCGGACGTTGGGCATAGAGCTACGCGCCACCGGAAAGGATGTATTAGAACTTAGAAGGACCATCTAGTGTTATCCGTTGTAACACCTCTGAATCAACCTGTTTTTAGGCTTTGCCACAGGGGAGCGAGATGGAAGTACGTGTGTTAAATGCACGCAAACGATATACGTATTACTATACTTGAAATGTACCTCGGAGTGAGAGCAGGGTCCAAGTCACTGAGTGCGACCCGCGGACCCGATCTATCTACCATTCGAGAATCGGTGCACCGGGGTTACTTTCTCGTGGGGTATGCTGTGTGGGCATCGGAAGTTGGCTTTCGAGTTGACGTTAGAGAGCCTCGGACAGTGGGATTTTAACTAAAAGTTTATAGCCACGCTGCTCGACCGCGGATAACTGCGCAGGGTGTATTGGTTCTATATCGACTTCGCTGCCAGTCGATACACATGTCAGGTTTGATTCACTATTCATGCTGCATGCTATACAAGTCTTCATTGTCCGAGTCTGCCCTTATCTTCTTCGTGCCCGGGGCAGATATATCGTGACCATCTACTCTCTCTTGATGTAACCGGCCCAATGCACGTTTGTGCTTCAGCCGTCCCAGGGCTCGTTTTGTCAGACCAACGGCGACCGATGCGCCTTCGCCGACGGGCTCATCTTCTTGGCGGTTCAGTTCCAATCGACCAAGTTCCTGGCTTCCATGTTCCCCATCGATACTCTTTGGTAGGGTTGACAGGTCCGAATAAAGGTCCAGGGCTTTCAGATCTCCCGCTGTCACTGTGGGACTAGGTCAGATGAACTTATCGTAGAATTGGAAGGTGCGAACCAGGAAGCGAGCATATAGTGTTAAGGTTGTCAAGCAGCGATGAGCTACCAGCGTCAACGAACTTGTGGCGAGATATAAGTGGACGATACAATAGTTACACGTTGTTGTGCACACCTGGTCAACCGACCACCGAATCGCTTGGACCAACTTGCGGGAACGTGCGTCGTCAACATTGGACTCCTCGGGGAAGTCAGCATCAATCAGAACCCAGATTATCCCTTCCCCGCAAACAGTGAAGTCAATAACAGGCCTCTCAAAATCATAATGCCGGATGTTGGGTTGATCGTCAGTTTCTGCCAGGATGAACTCGAAAATCGCCGTTGCTCTGTGTAATGCGAGTTTCTCAGTCAGCCAGTTCCTTGTCGCAGTAGCCGAGACTTACCCAACCACGCTAAACACGACATGATTTTCGGCCGCGGAGAGAAATGTGCTGATTCTGCGAACAACGAAAACGGTCTCTGTGGCATTGAACGTTTCGCTTGGGACCTCCAAGGGTTTATGACTCTCGGAGCCCTCGGGTTCCAGGGTGGTAATGTTTCGCTGCCTCACTTTTCCTGTATTTTCCTTCCTGCCTCTCAATCGGGGTGTTTCCTCGTCATCGTAATCTTCACGTAGCGATTCATAACCTCTGTTTTGTGTTTTCACTCTGATGTAAGGCTCGACGGCAGCGAATACCATGAAATTCCGTTGCAGGTGCCCCGTCATCCAGTCCCAGACTTTCAGCTCAAAATCTCCTCCTCCAGAAATCAAGCTCGTGGGAGATGCAGCGGGGATGTGAATGGCTGACACATACCTTGTACGTGCAAGATATCAGCATGATCATGCGGGAAGGATAAGAGTGCTTACTTCTTGTGACCTAAACAATAGGTCTCGATGACGTAGCCTTCAGGATACCAGCTAACTCGGATGTGCTCGTCCCGATCGGCTGTTATGATAAACCTCTCATCGGGTGTAAGCAAACAACTCGTCAGAAGGGATGCATGGCCTAGCACGTGCTCTCCACTAGATAGGTTCTCGTGGGAGGCGAGCATGTCGAAACTACTCTTTTCTTCGACTGGCTTGTTGTTCGGGTGGAGTGCATACCTTTGAACGAGATCAGGCAATTTTCACGAATTAATAACGAAGTGCACCTGAAGACGTCGCCAAATTTATCGGCGACAAGAATATCCGTATTCCTGGAAAATTCGATAGACGTTGGTTTTTTGGGAAGTGCTCTGGGTTGTTCGTGTTAATGAGATATCTTAGGTGGATTCAATCGAATAACCTCACCGCGTACTCAGCAGAGTAGGCGACTCGAGATCCCATACCTTGAGTTGTTTATCGTCTCCAGTAGTGGCAAGATATCTTCCGTCTTTACTCATTCCAGAACAACGGATAGGCCCACTTCTGATTATCGCCTTCTCATCCTCTTCACCGAGATTTGCAGTCGAAAAGAGTATGTGCCCGCTTCTTCACGCGCTGTGACTCGCTGTGCGGAATCGATGGGATATTGTGCTTACTGCGTGTCTAGCACCTGGATATGAGGTCCTGACAGAACTACGATGCGACGAGGATTACTGAACAGTTTCGTGTGAGGATATCGAGGCATTCGGAAGATCCAATACCGTTAATCTGGAGTCTGGCGGTAACTTATCACGGGGTCAAATTTCCTTCTTAGGTTACGAAATGTTGAATTTCGGCTCCATTTCAAACTCTCGAACAGTATCCAACATCAATGACTATGGCGGCAAGAACCCCTCTGAGCTCCCGCCCGCTAGACCTGCTTTACTTTACATTTTTTCTGGTAGGTCGCCTATTGACTGGCCATATCTGGATTGTTGGTTAAGCCATTCGGACTTGCATGCTCTAGATCCACCTGCCTGCGACTCTCTTGCTCGACTGTCAGCCAATATATCCCCACAAGCTTGTTCCTAGCTTCATCGGACAGCTTCCGAAAATGTATACCAAGCTCTCCGCTGACCCGCTGATCAGTGGCGCTATGGGTTATGCCGGTGACAGCAGTAACTTCGTGTGGTTCAAGACATTCCTCTTAGTCGAAGTGTGAGCATTACCCCTCTTTTTTGGCTGAACAATCACAAGGCTTACTGTCCATATCTAGATTCTTTCAGGTGCCCGTGTTTATTCTTGGCATGAGAGGTCTTTGGAAAGGCATGTATCCCACAAATCCAACACTCGGTCATGTTTTGAAGATTTGGCAGATTCCCGTTCCATCTACCTGTTGATACTCGTATATGGAGCCTCCACGGCAACAACGACTCTTCCTTGTTTGACTGTTTTACTTGCAACACCAATCACGAGTGTGCAAACCATTGCTACTGGTGTCCAGTCTATCACAGTGTCCCAGCGTTTCTTGCTGCTTTCAAGCTATTTACCCTTCTTTCTGCTCCCTCTCTTTATGACTATAGACATGGCTATGAGAATAACCAAACTTGTGCAGGCTGGTGTTGCAGTAACAGCAGGGAAAAAGGTTCAGTAGTACTAGAGAGCATAGTTTGTTGATTGGAAACCCTATCTAGTAGGTGCAGGATGTTACCATTGTTTCTGCTATGAAGTAGGGGTTTTATATGGGGTGCAAATGATATGCAGGTTTTTCATTTTTTTGTGGCCATATTTGCACTTGGTGAAACCCTAGGACTCTGTTCAGACCCCACATTTTTTTGCTCAGTCAAATTTGGATTTTGAAATGCTTGCTTTGCATTCCCCCATAAGAATCCCCTTTCCCCACACATGTCACTAATTCCCCAAGACTCATCAAACCTCCCATTGCACTCTATATCACATGCAATGTCAAGACAGTTTTACACAACTCTAACAGATGCCTATGCATAGTTATGTGCATGCTACTGTGTACCACTCTGCTATGTCATCAGATACTGCCTCTTTGGTCTTGTTGCAATTCAATTACTAATTAAGCAATTGCTAGATTATCAAAGACCCCTTGACCTCTCCACAAGACAAGTGTTTCCATGATCATACCTATGCCCTAGACCCAGGAGATCTTGATCCCTGCCCAAGAGCAAGTATACATGTTACTGCTTCTTGACATCTACATATCACACACATCTTCTGTAATGCATCTGGCATGCATCTTCCATGTTTCCATGTTTCTATTTCATTTCTATGCTTTCATTTCATTCCTGATTATATATTCCATTTACTCATCATAGCCTTGCCTACCACCCTAGATAATAGACTATTTTTTATTCCACATCATGGCTTGCTGTTCATGCTGTTTTTTTTTCTGTAAGTTTCTGTTATTAAATATACACTTCTCCCCTGTTTCTATGCATGTTACAGCCTCACATAATCTGTGCATGCTTTGCCATAGTATAAGTAGGTTGTCATTACAGCTTGTGCTGTGGCTTAGTATTTTATTCCATCTTCTTCTCTTATGACCTATTGTATGTCAGAACTTTTCTGTGACTGTGTGAAGTTACTACCATGCATGATAAGGTGTGCCTGTCACATGTGATCTGTTAATACATGTTAATGAGACCCAATGTTCATTCACATGATGTGAACAAGCAGGTCATGTTATTATCATGTGACCACTTATCTAATCTGAGTCATCCCACATACAAAAGAGCATGTGACATTATCATGGATGCTCAGATAGTATGTGACATCATAATGAATGATAATGCATGTCTGTCCATTAGCAGCATTCTAAGGCAAGCTCATGGATACCATGTCATTGCCAGAAGCCTTGAGTGCACCAACTCATTGTATTGGAATATTTGATTCATCATTCAAATAAATCCAGGGTTTTCAAAAGCAATGACTCTCAATTATTATTGGTTCATAGGTCAGATAACAAATGACAAAATGATAGTAACTATATTACCCCCATCACCTAGAACTTACAGTCACAACATAGAAGATAGCATAGAAACTATTACAGTCATTAGCAAACACATTGTATATTGATAACAGCCATGAAACCACATACCTTAATGACCTGAAGGGTGACTGAAGTTGTGAGATTGGCCAGATAATAAGGAAAGGGCAAGAATAGGCAAAGGATAAGAGGCAGGTATAGACAACAAGGCAGCAAGGACAAGGGCAAGTGTACTAGGCAGTGAGGCAGCATGTGATGCAGGTGTAGATAGCACAGACAATGTCAGGTTATCTAAGTGGCAACTTGAAAAACATCAATCCAGGAGATCAGGTTACAAAGGCAGCAAGGATGAACCAGAGATATAATAGGCAGCAAGGATGGAAGGCAGGCATAGATGGCAGAAGTGAGGAGTGGGTATAATGGGCAGCATGGATGAAGGGGAAGTGTAGGCAGCATAGACAAGTGGTAAATGTAGGCAGCAAGAACAAGGAGCAGGCATACATGACTAAATTGGTCTGGGTCCAGGGTAGCACAGTGTTACAGATGGTGACATCAGGCC
>JBBPUP010000344.1:12647-25965 GCA_038094735.1 Exsudoporus floridanus
TTTTGTATCCTTGTTGCTTAAGGTAACGCACGATCTTGAGAACCATCTCGGCTTCATACGTGTTCTGCTTTGATGATGTGGACCCTGCGTCCCTGCGATCTGCGATTCGTGTGTCTTCATCCTCAGGGTGAGCATGGTTAACGAAGATGATGTTAGATTGAACACCACAGATGTCTGGCCTGTTTTGGGTACTTGGATGGTCGATGAGGTCAGGATAGGTCAGCTCCCGGATGAATGCAGAAATCTCAGGCCTCATGCGGTGCTGCGTCGTCAGTGTTTGATGAGGGAACCCCTTTTCTACGAGGCGTTCAAAGAGCGATCTATTAAGATTGAACCCCTCTCCTTTCTCAACCGTCAACTCATAGTTGTTGACTTTCGGGCGAAGTTGTCTGAGATGGCCATGAGTGTTAAAGTATGTCATGCTGTGCGAAACCAATACATACTTGTGGTCACCAATGAGAATCATCTGGCTCGTCTTTTCGCCCAATGCCGTCAGAATATGACTCTCCAGGATTTCACCAGCTTCTTCGACGAGCAATACATCCGGACTAACCGCAGCCAGATCTTCCGCATATTTAGCAGCCCCAGTAGTCGTGCATCCAATGATCCGTTTTTGTTTCAACAACGCCACTGTAGATTCTCCAAACCTGCGAACCAACTCATCTTGAGCATTGTTATAATCCCTGCCAACGTTGCACATATCCGTAACGACATCCGACACGATGTCCATTTTCCACTTGGCGAGACACGCTTGACGAGAGGGTGGATCCATGCTCCAGATCGTTTCCGCATCACGTACTGTGGGGTGGTTCCTGAATAATCCGGCATCCCACCCCTTCGACCATTGCGATAGGAGATAATCCTGCTGTATCCTTTTCCCTTTCCTCACGATCTGCAACCCGTCGGGTTCCGACGGAACCTGGAACGCATCCCAAAATTCAGGGTCCTCAAATTCGATGTGAGTGAGTATGTCGTCCGGCGAGATCGCTCTGTCTGCTTTCACGAGTGCTTGGAAAGAATTCTGTAAACGTTCCACCAGAAAGCTAGACCTGGACTTGGCCTGTTCGATGAGGGTCCACTCAGCTCTAGAGCGTCGCTGTTTGACACGTTCCTGGGACTGTAGCGAGAGGTGTTGTACGGTCGCGCTTGCGCGTCCACCAATACGAACAATCGTGTCAGCAGCAATACCAATCCCGATGAGATCATCGAGGAATTGATCAAGAGCATGATTGGTATAACACACAACAAGAATCGTTTGTCCAGTGTGTTCATGGATCGCTTTAGCGAGAAGAGCACCAATGAAAGACTTCCCAGTACCTATTCTCAACACAGATGAGAATGCGCGTACGGTTTTAAACGGCTGAAAAGTAGGTTCTTACCTGGAGGCCCTTGGATCAATGCTACACGCTGGCGCAATCCAGCGAGAAGAGAATCAACTTGAGATCTATCGAGTTGGACCGGTTTGGAAATGTCGAGGATCGACTGGAGGTTAGTGGAAGGATCCTGCGTGAGCGGCTGTACGACCTCGTCAATCTGTATGGAGGGCGGGGGAAGCATCTTCCCTTCCTCCCAAAATAACAATTCATCCGACAGAGGAACAAGCTGCGTTTTCTGAAGTGCCTTGAGAATTGGTTCGTAAGCAAATAAGGCGGTATCGATCTGAAGCAGTTGTACGCGCATGGCAGTGCTTAAGCGAAAGAGGGTTTTGGACGTGCTAGCTTCGCCTTCGAGCTGAAGGACGATCTTTGGGGGCTTCTGGGCGAGTAGGTCATCCACGCGGAGAATAGTGGCAAAGGAAGTGATGTCTTCATCTGCCATAATACAGGCGAGTGACTGGTTTCTGAGAATCTTAAGCCCGGGATCGTCCAAGAGGAATTTTTTCCTATCATCAAGATCCATTAACCCTTGGAGCTGTGGAAAGTCGTGATGGCATTGAAGGACGAGTCCCCAACGGGAGCCTTTATCCTGCGAGCCAGTGTATACACCGACCATGGAGAGCCCGTCAATGTGGAGACCACGATGTCGCCCAGGCTTCTTCTTCTGGGCAATTTGAAGCTCTTCACGCATGTCATATATCATATCTTCCCTGAGCATGCGAAAGGTATTATCCAGATAATCCGCGACGCGACTGTCGGATACCTCCGGATCATCCAAAACAGAAGCGGGTCTGATGAAAGGGGGTTGAGTGCTAAGAATCTCATCTGCTGTGGGGAGGATGGCAATATCACGGAAATTTGGAAAGTCGTTGTCGTGTCGGCCCCCGGGGCCACATGGATCACCGAGTACACCACCGGAAGCAAAGGCAGCGAGGACGTGATTGATGTGGTGGGCAATCTCCCGAACCTCGTGCTCAGAGGATTCGACCAGCCTGTTGATGATAGATGGCTTTGAGGCGAGCTCTCTATACGAGGAGGCATTTTTGTCCTTGAGAGCGATGAGTCTGTCAAGAATTTTTGCGAAGACAAGCTGAGCCTTTTCCGTCAACGCCCCCGCCTCAAATCCCTGCGCGAATGCCGACCAGAAAATAGGAGGTTCCACGATAGTGATAAGGATGTGATCTAGCACACCCCCACCGAGGTTTGCAGTGCGTAGCAAGTGCTCAAGGGTAGTGGTGGCGAGACCATTGAAGAACGGCAGGGAGAGATCGAAGCGCATAGCATTTTGGATGGAAGGTAGTCCATGCGGACTCGAAACAAGACTGTCCACACACTTTGCGGTGTCCTCCTGGGCACAAATGGCCTCAAGGAAAATGCGAGAGTTACGAGGGTCTAGCTGGACTTTGCCATTCAAGACATCGTAAAAACGTTTGTTGAGTTGATTGATGCGAGTTTGGCTCATGTGGGGCGTTCCACACTTAACAAGATCGATTGCTGTTGAAAGCGACGCGGAAACGGGTTTGAAGATGGTGGGAGTGTACAGGGAAGTTGAGCACGCGTACAAGTGGTGGCGAATAAGAGGCGCATCTTATGTAGTCGTGTATCACGAGGATCAACATGGCGCTCAATCAGGCAACTTTCGAATCTGCAGAATCAGTGATATGACCAACAAGCTGTATAACCTTGTGAACTCACGCCCACAATGACTCCACCAAACTGTAGGTTGCGAACTCTGCTCGTTGTAGCTGGATATCGGATATGTCACGAGGTGTCCAGCGAATCCTCACAGAACCTCCATGGCATACGATATACAGTGCGATACCTAGACCCTTCAACCTATCGATCGTTGCCACGCGTCAACATCCTGCGATCACAACCACCCCGCCACCGCGTAGGGCAGAATTCGGAACAACACCTACATAACCAGTAAGACCCAGTTAAACAGCTTATGGTATGATGCACGGATGAGCCCGAGTCCTCGAATGCTTCCCTAACTAGGAGTCAACACGTGCGATACAAGCACTATAGCATCAGCTATTTGACAGTGCAGCGCTCGGGTACTGGGTGACTGTGGCACAAAGAAGCAACGGAACCCAGCAAACCCCACGTATCACCATCCGGATGAATTCGGTGTTGGCGAAGCATGACAATGCTGGACCCGCGTTTCTTTGAATGCACAACCACAGCCAGGCACATTGCTGATGGTCCTAAATCGCTGCGAGCCTTCCAAGTAAGTGTGACAGGTTCTCGAGAAGGTTGATGAGTTGGCTTGGATAACGAGGACGGTTGAGCCGTTGTCTTAGTTAAATTGAGGGCAGAGAACAAACGATTTTTCGGCAGCGTCCGGCGGAATGCGGAATGCGAAAGTTAAGTTGTCAGGGATCCAGTCACCGTGACTAGCACACTTACACGAACTTCAACAGGGACGAGTTTGTCGGTACAGGAGTCCGACTCACAAATTGTCAACCTGAAAGGTTTTTGGTCGTCAGATGGAGATCGGACCAGCGGCGAGAGGGCGCTACAATTTTGAAGATAGCATACCCAGCAAATATGCCGACGCCAACCCGTCACTTGCAACTGTGGCCATCGTGGCGAAAGGATGTCTATTCCCCCCTGGCCCCTTGTACAGTGGTGCTGGGATGATGTCATGCCGATGGTAAAGTCAGACAGACCCTTCTGTCTAACCGTATATTCTACCGGATGGCTGTTGATCAGTATTAGCCCGACGCTCAACAATTGGGCTAATGAGTACAGTCCTGTGGTCACACTTCATCAAGGCAGTTAAATTACCATCGTCATCGCACGTATCCAACGTACGACGAAATTTCCAGTCGTTTTCGACTTCAACAGTCCTTAACTCCCACTAGTATCTTGTCGAAAATGAGCGTGGGTGACTTTACATCCGAGCTGAAATAATGGGGAAAATGTGCCACACAAACATAAATGTCGACCAATGATTGCTCCTAGTGGACTTCTCTCGAGAAACAAACAGTTCACACTCGGAAGCAGCGGCGAGCGATTTCGTTTGCTTAGGAAATCAATCCTACTGCTAGAAATATGCAAGGACACCACTGTTCCTCCAGGGTGATCGGAAGCCCTTGCACTTTGGCGTCGCCGGCCCGCCTCGAGATGGAGCCATGACTGGAAATATTCTTGGACGACAAATAAGTATAGTATTAAGCTACCCACGATTACCCCCAAGGCACCTGATGGGGACCACGCTCCTCCGTCAGCTATAAGTAGTTCGCGTATCGCCTAGTGAGTTGTTATCTCTTTCTCATATCCTTTCTTCACATTTTCCCAACTCACGAGATGCCGACTGTTTTCACCAAAACATTCAATACACCAACGTACAAAGGGGCTATCACTGTCCCGTTGGGACTCTATATTAATGGAAAGCACGTAGATCCCGTGGAGGGTGGATCAATTGAGTGCGTTGCGACTATGATTCCCGCACTCGATACTCATGCTAGTTCTCATACAGAGTCGTTAATCCATGTTTGCATTCCCGTTTCGTGGTCGACGGTTGACTGACGTTATGATCAGCGACAGGAAAGGTCATCACCTCCATTGCGGCCGGCACAAAAGCCGACATCGACATTGCAGCACAGGCTGCGCAGAAAGCCTATAAGACTTCTTGGGGACTCAAAGTCCCTGGCACGGAGCGCGGGAGGCTACTGTTTAAGTTGGCTGACCTCATGGAGCAGCACATTGAACAGTTCGCCGCTCTGGATGCCCTTTCTAATGGTACGCTTGTGACGCTTGTTTTGTAGCAAAGTGAGACCAGCGCTTCTCGATAGGTAAGGCTTACAAGACTGCGTATGGGAAAGACAATAAAGGTGGTATCGCCGTCGTGAGATACTACGCTGGTTGGGCGGACAAGATCAATGGAAAGACAATCGAGGTGGGATCACTAATCGACCACACTTCCTTTGCTCATCTTAGTTGGTTATCTACAGACGCATGACAACAAGTTGTCGTATACCCGCCACGAACCCATAGGTGTTGTGGTTCGTTCCTGCATCCTGTGCGTTTCCTCCAGCTTTGACTCACCTCGTCATAGGGCCAAATCATTCCATGGAACGTACCAAGTCAGAATATATTTCTTCTTACTCCCACCCTGTCTTAACCCCGCTGAAACAGTGTTCTCCCTCTCGCTCAAGATCGCTCCTGCCCTTGCAACAGGCAACACCGTTATCCTCAAACCCTCCGAACTTACCCCACTATCCGCTCTTCTCTTCACAACCCTCATCGAGGAAGCCGGGTTTCCTCCCGGTGTCATCAACATCGTCAACGGGTACGGTGCCACTGCCGGTCAAGCCATCTCTGAGCACCCTATCATTGGTAAAGTCGCCTTCACCGGCAGCACTCTCACAGGTCGAAAGATCATGGAAGCCGCCGCTAAAAGCAACCTCAAGCCTGTCACCCTGGAACTCGGGGGAAAGAGTCCCAACATCGTCTTTGACGATGCGGATTTAGAGCAGGCCGTCAAGTGGGCTATTCACGGGATCTAGTACGTATCCATCCCCATTCTGGGTTCATTGGGGGGGATTCGACCTGTTGTCGCTTTTGTAGCTTCAACCATGGACAGAACTGTTCGGCTGGTTCACGGATATTCGTACAGGAAGGGATTTACGACGAGTTCCTCACGCAGTTCACGGAGAGAGCGCTCGCAATCAAAGTGGGCGATCCATTCGAGGAAGAAACGTACCAAGGACCTCAAGTGTCCAAAACCCAGTTTGAGGTATATTTTTCCCTGCCCTGAATTTGGAGCAGTGCCCATTAATGTATACCGACCCACGATCAGCGCATCATGGGTTACATCGAATCTGGTAAAACCGATGGTGCCACAGTGCACCTGGGCGGGAAGCGTATCGGAGACGAGGGATACTTTATCCAGCCGACTATATTCACGGAGTGTCAACCACAGATGAAGATCGTCCGGGAGGAGATCTTTGGACCCGTCGCGTGTGTCCTTAGATTCAAGACCGAGGAAGGCACGTACTCCTTTGCTAATGCCTATTACCTGGCACTGAAATACTGACGATGCACGTAGAGGTGATCGAGGAAGCCAACAACACGACGTACGGTCTTGCAGCCTCGGTATTCACGAAAGATATTGAAAGAGGGTTGCGTGTTGCACATGCCCTAGAGGCGGGCAATATGTGGGTGCGTGAACCTCTCCTAGTGCATTCCTTTCCCAAGCTCCAATCTCACCCTCGCTTCTTTCTTCGCTTACATACAACTGATGCGGACCGATGCGACGACAGGTCAACTGCACCAACCAGGCCGAAATCCAGATGCCGTTTGGTGGGTTCAAGCAATCGGGTATAGGAAGAGAACTGAGTGAGTATGCATTGGACAACTACACCAACGTAAAGGGGGTACACGTCAACCTCGGTATCAGGCTGTGAAGAGTCAAGGATGTGAGAGTTGTATAACTACATATATGTATGAGTATATGAGGTGTGCATCATGGTAAGTAGGATGTGAATCAGATATCGGTCCACACACAAGGCAGGAGCCCCGGTATGCGCAGGGTCAACCACATTTTGAACTCCGACTCGGCAAGATGGCAGGCTCGACCAAACGAGACCAATTGCAGTCACGTGTTCGCTTAGGGTTAGGGTGTACATGAATTATCTAATAATAAAGTGTACACCAGATTATATATAGTACGTGACTGTAGTAAGGGCCTTAGGGTCTTTGAAACCTCTTTCTTGGCTGAGCCCAGTATCCACGCCCAAGGGGAACAAAAGGTCGAAGTTGGGGTTACCAGCTTGAGGGACGTTCAATTGAACTAGGTCCACAAGCACGGGTCCAACTACTACAGTGAAATAAATTCGTCATCAGATCCACTCTGAAAGGAAGAACTGAGAGTTCCTAAAGGCTAGGATAAACTACACAGGCAAGGAGTCTCGTACGAAATAAATCGAACCAACAAAAAACGCGCAACAAGTCAGGGAAAGCGCCAGCGAACCTGTCCAGGCACTGCTAGCCAAATTGATGTCGCTCGAGTTAGGAGCAATAACATCAAATGCAGAAGAGCCCCAGGTGTAAAGGCTCGAATTACAATAACAATTATCGTACACGCTCGCGTATTGAAAAATCGAATTGGCGATTATTACAACCGCATTGATGATGGCGACTGATTTTCCTAGCCACCGTAGACAATCAGCAACCCGCACGATCCTCCGAGTATACACCTTCCCCACGTTAGGATGCTTGGATGTGCCAGCATTCGAGGATCTGCCGGAATCGGTGTTGAGGCACATACCTTCTCCCTCGGCACTAACATTGTGGGCTCGGATCTCTTCCAGTGGTATAGCAACATCATTTACTCCAGAAGATATCGAGGGTGTGCGTTCCGTGTCACATTCCAAGTCGGTAGGCAGGTCGTCAATCACTGGTAGATGGTGTGCATAGTATCCAAGCACGCTGGATGAGACAAGCAACATCCACACTGTGGTAGAAAGCGTCCCATATGTCAAGAACGCGAGAGAACGGCATCCAATCCCCTTGGATGGCGATATTGAGTCGCTGGATCATCTCAACATAGGAAATTTACTTACGATCGTAGGAGTGAACCAAGATACGAGAATGGCTGCACTCGTTGTCCCCCATTGCAGCTGCAGCGACATAAGGGATGCCACGATCATGTTAAAGAATACACCTCGAGGCCAAAGAGTATCCGGTCCGGGGTATTCGAGATCATCCGGCTGACAGTAGCGAATGATCTGATCGCGGTTCCCTAGTCTGCCCTCTCGGGGGACATCATTACGCACGTTCCCAGGAATGTGCCTGCCGTCGACGCCAACACGTTGGTTCGACCTTCGCCAAGCTGCGCGATAATATAGTGAGATCACGTAGACGGTTCGAGACCACGACAACGTTCTTGCATAGTTGAATACCGGAGGGATTCGTGCCTCGTCTGGGGAAGTGATATTTCTATCGTGCAACTCCCAGTCTGGGCTGGACTTGATGGTCAAACCGAAGTTGGTGGTGACGTGGGTAGGAGCCGCACTGGGGTTACAGGAATCTGCTACGAACACCCGCATATTCGCCTTGTCGTACGCGTTGTGCACGCGGGTGTAGTCGCATTTAGGTGAAAGAACCAACCACCCCACAACAAGCGGTAACAGACAAAGCCATACCGTACCAGTTCCCTGTCCGGGGGAAACAATATTGTCCCCGATATTGGAGAGGGAGATGGCAACAGAAAGCATAAAGGCAATGACCACCCAGGTGACCGAGGTTGCAGATGAGATCGACCACCTGCGTGAATGGTCGAGTTCCGCCGCAAATGCGACCCACCAGTCATCATTATCCGGGTGAACCACGAGAGACTCGAATCGAGCAGATTTCCCAGGGTGAACGCGTAAAGGAACCTGTTGTAAACTAGCCAAAACTTGTACCACAGACTGGCGAACTGCAACACTGGGATAGTCAATCCCCGCAAAAAGCTGGTCATTGACCCATCGTGCATTAAGGAGGGTCACAAATAATGAGTAACCAGCGAGGGTTGGTGAGCCGAGTGTCAAGATTGCAGACATGAGATTATCCGTCCTGCGGCGAGCACCAAATGGGAGCTGCGAGAGCAGAGCAAGATATGGCAGAAGCCAAGTGCAAGACTCCTGCGAAAATGTCGTCCAACTGAATGGCTCCTGGTTTGCTCCACAATAGTCAACACAGCCAGCGTACGAAAGCGCAGTGGCCGCGTCCGCAGAGTTGGGATCGGTTGCGATTGGGGAACCCTTACTCGTACGGAGTACCGAGAAAGCGGTTATGTCCGATATGTTCAAGCTTGAAATGCAATCCTGGCTACTTGAGTTCGTGGCGCAGCTAATGACATCTATTAAACATTGCGTGAGGTTTGCTGCATCGGAATGAATTGGGTACAGCGCAAATAAGGCCAGCAAGATGTAGGCTTCAAAAGCAGATCAGATAGGTGTGGTGAAAGGGGAACATAAATACCTTTCCAGTGGTATAGTGACATGTGGGGCGCGGAGGATGGCCAACAAGGATCTAACGGAGCTCCTTTATATATAGAGATAGTTATAGGCCAGACTCATAGCTGCACTAGGAGATACCCCTTTATAGCACGGCGGCGTAGATAACAAACCTTATCAGTATATACAGGAAGATCATTTTGTGGGAGTGCTTGATATATTTACACTGTATCTGCGCAATGCGACCGATGGCAGGAGTGATGTCGCACAGCCAAATACGAAAAGCGTCGCGAGATCTTTCCATTAGATCCCCTTGGCCTGGAAAAGCTATTCTGCCTCGCAACCATTCGAACAATAGTTAACACCTACTAATAGGCATGAAGTACAAAATGCGGCGGGTTGAGTCACCCAAACGACTTAAGCGGTGTTTGACTCGTTTCATTCGTTGTATAAGGATAAATGAGAGTTATAAGATACTATTTACTCGCCCGTTGAGATACCAAAAGAATTACATGTCAATCAGTACCATGAGACAAGAAGAACAGATGCCTGCATGCCATCCGTAAAGTAGTACATAAAAAAGGAATAAAAGGGTTAACCGATACATTACCGAGACGAGTGTCACTATGCCGTCATTCACGTCAACAGAATATCCTCAGGTTCTTGCAAAGCGAGCTGCGATGATCGCTATACCCTGCCCTGGAGTCCGAACCAGTGGCAATCGCGGCCACTGCCGTACTCACCAGTGGTCATCCGTCATGAATCATGATGGCAATGGCGGAACCCTGGATTGAGCGAATATTGACGTACTTGTCGTGGGCTATGCATAGCTACGGATCTGCCAGAGCACCTGACTCGGAAACTCGTTGCGTAAAGAATATGTACGCCAGATACTCTTGTCTGTGAAGTCCAATCAGCTCGAGACACTCGGCGGACGCATAAGTAACTCCGCACTTCATGGATTCATTTCCGCCAGGAGTCCGGGCTGATCACGTGAATATACAATGCAATACAATGCAGACGCTGCCTTTACAAGAATTCGTTTGTCTTTCCCCCCGCCTCAGGCCTGTGGTATATGTAAGCGTGTCACCAAACGCCAGAGACTCATCAGCGCAGTAGTCTCGTTCCGACGTTACAGGCACGCTGCATCCTAGTAAGGCAACGCCGGAGTTCAAATTCGGAGTCAAAAAACTGTCGTGAAATCGTGCCCTGGTTTTTCACCAACGTTTTGAGTGAAAAATTTCACTCCAATTTCAAACACCGACACCACCTAGGATCTGGACCGAGATTACAGCGCAATAGCGTACCGACCACCGTCCCATACTACCTCCGGGTGTAGCATGAGCAGCTGCCACATTCTCCTCAAGATACTATTCATGATATACATTAGCGAACATTTGACTTTTTGCGCGCACCTTGATTGTCTTGGTCCTAGAGATGGGGATGATATCATCCCCTTGTAAAAGGAGGCATGCAAGCGCCACTCGTCCCACTGTAGCGCTGCACTCTTTGCCAATATAGTGGAGTTCATCTACCAGCTTCGATATCTTTTGGGAGTTTTCCTCTGAGAACACGCGTCTCTGAGCGGATTCTCGGGCTAACTTGGTCGTGGAACTGACTTTGGGAGGGTCCTCCTGAGATCTCCTTCAAAATCGTCAGGAGGTTTCTGTCAAATAACCACAAAGAGTACTCTCTCCAAAGATCCGGTATCAGGAGGATGACACGGCAATGTGGTGGCTACTCATATATCCACCAGTCGACATACCTCTTCTGAGTGGCGAGTAAACAATTGTCGTGATGCCTAGCTCTCTCGCGGTCTTCAGTACGTCATTCCTTTCAATTTCGAAGTCGAAAGGTGAATACTAGAGCTGAACTGCAGCGATTGGGTGAATGTCACTTTTGCGACGCAAGATATTGACGCTGCATTTCAACATTTGGAGAGACCGAGGCGTTGACCTTGCCTTGCCCGTATGGAATAAGGCCAAGAATACCACTGACACAATATTGCCGATGAAGATAATAAAGATCTACATAGGTCACCTTCCAACGTTGGAGAGACCGGGTTTCTCCACATGTTGGGGAGAGCTGTCTATCCCAAATCTTTTCTGCCTGTCAGAGACGACCGAAGTTGGTAGTAAGGAGGATTTAGTCGCGTTTGCCTGTCCTCTTGAACCTGAAAGTGGGTTCAATCGTACGGCGTACCAAATGTGGTTGGTTCGAGTACTACGGGATACATTGGACGTCGCCAGGTTGTGCATTTATTCAGCATTTCCTAATTAGTTCCTCGTTATCCCGTAGATATCGGCGGTGTCCCAGAACGTGCAGCGGCTCTGGGAAACGGTGTCGAGGACTTGACATCATATCAGTCTGGATGAGTCAGTACAAAAACGTTAAAACGGATGCAGAGCTGGATCGCCCCCGTGATCGATACCAACGTTCAATCTCTCCATCTATCTCAACACCCCCGTATAGTGACATGGAGAGACCCATGGCACCAAAGCTGATGGCGGAGACAGGTATGCTGTCTCTGCCGATCTTACGGGGATGGTAAGCCATTATGAGTGTACAGGGTATCTCGGATTCTTCAGGCTGCGGGAGTGTATTTGCAGGTTGACGGAAAGAGGGTCCGCCTCTGGGAATCGGAGCCGTTGCAAAGGTCACTTGTATGAATACCATTGCGACCAGGACGGTACCACTATCTGTCGCCAAGCATGGTCAAGCTGATAAACCCCGAAGCAGCGTCTTCGAGTTTGGGCCACTCACTGCTTCAGAGTGGTTTGGGCATGGATGGCGGGATAACGCTGGGTCTGCGCACCGAAAGGCAGAGAGTCACGGTGTCCGGGAAGCACGATCACCTCAAACGGATTTGGCTAGAAACCTGACAGATCTAGTGACAGAAATTAATGCTCATACTATAGTGCAGTGAATTCGAACGACAACATTTAAGGGGGGTCACAGACTCGGAAGTTGCAGATGTAATCAAAATAATAATATTTATTTTTCACGAATGAAAATCGTATTAGGAATGGAGGGAAGCTTGTAGAAATGTAACACAGCGAACATAGTAAGTGCTCTAGCTCATGCTAGCCTCGCTCATAGGAGGTCCCATACATATGGCATGCTTACCTGCAAAGCCTCAATTGCACGATCGGACCCAACGAGCTGACATTTTTACAGCGAGAATTTGAAACTTGTTTCAGCTTTAGTACAACATAGAACGCATGATATATACGGTCGTCAACAACACCACATTACACGCCAACACCTTCCAAGTGCCTAATTGCCAAGTCCTTTGATGAAATCGAGGGCTAACCGCGGGCTACATTATTCAAAAAGTCAGCAAGCGAAAATAAAGACGAATGGGGACACGCACCTGTCCGCGGGTTTGACGGGAATCTTCTTATCGAGCAGTTTTCCGCCCTTGTCGAACACGAAATGACTCCGCTTGGTCCTGTTACCATCAGCGGCACCCAGGGCGCCTATAAACATCCTCTGGGGATCGGAGAGCAGCTGATACGGTAATTGTTTCTTCGTATCGAAACAACACCGTCAGATCGAGTCAAGGGACTAAGCTATACATGCAGACCGGCTCACCTTTGTCTGCCACTTTGTCTGAGCGGCAGGAGAGTCTGCGCTGAGGCAGTAAACGCCATAGTTGAGCGTTCCAAATTCTTGCCAGACGTCTCTGAAGCTGCATGCCTGAACGTTGCAACCAGCTTCGATCAATCGAATTCCATCCAGTCAGCCCATCGACGTCAAAGCGACATCCCTCGTACATCAGGGGTCGAGTAACAGTATACTCACGTGTATCGGCTTTTGGAACTAGGAAGAGAACGACACCTTTCTCTGCCGTGAGCGATGCCGTGTCGACGTCTTCACCCTTTTCGTTCTTTAGAACGAACGGTGGAAGGATCTCCCCGACGTCAACGTTCTTGGGTGCGTCCGATGGCGCGGATGAGTGCTCCGCGGCTTGCGTCTCCTCTGCAGAAGGCA
>JBBPUP010000345.1:0-25864 GCA_038094735.1 Exsudoporus floridanus
GGAAGTTCTATATTAATGGGAGAAAGAGGGGAAGAGTCTTGTGGTGTGGTATTCTGCCTAGAGGGTGGCTATTGGGTGGGTTCACCCAATGGGATCCCAGTGAGCATGGGGGCAGAAAAGATTGAACCAGAAGGCAAGCAGAAGTGGTGGCAAGATGTTCTGTAGGCTTGTTTGCATAGAGCTCAAGGAGGAGAATTGGTGAGGGGGGAGTTTGGATTCAGGGGTTGTTTGTCCTCATCTCTGAAGATGGCTCCAAGATCCCAGTGACTCATGTTGATTACCTGTAAATGCTACCCACTTGGTAGCCTTGGATACTATTTTTCTGATAGTCTAGTATGAGCTTAGGCTCAATGGCACTAAGCAAGAAAAACCTTGATCTTTTGTTATGTCAACTGTGACATAGCAAGTGATGCAGGATCATGTCAGCTGATTCCTCCAGCACCAAGACCTTTAGCTATCCAATAGCTGAAACAATAGTATCTCACCCATAAATTGGGACTCTTGACTACTCTTTGTGGCTGGAGGTTCAAGGTCAACCTCACAGATGGTGACAATGTCTCATCCACAAGGGGACTCTTGACAGACTATATCTCACCTGTGAAAGAGACTTTTGTCAGTGACCTCGCCTCATGCATAAAGCAACTCTTGGTGGCACAAAGCTATCACAGCCTAGGATGAAGTCCCTAGATTCCCTGATAGACTTTGGAAGAAGAGAGGTGAGCTTGCAGATTTATGAGTGAAGATCCAAGCAAGTGAAACTGAGATGAAGTGATAGGATTGCATAGATCAAGGAGTAGAGTAAGTCCAAGAAAGAGATAAAAGAATTCAAAGCCAATGATCAGAAGAAAGTGATCAGTGGCAAGAGAGGGCAATCATTGGAGAGAGAAGTGATGATCAGTAGGAAGGATTACCCCAAGTATGGTGATTGCACAAAGGTTGCAGGAGAAGCTGAGAAGCCAAGGAAGAGGTGGTGGGAGGGAAGGTCCAAGAGTTAGAATGGAAAATCACCTATGATCCATGTGGAGGGTTGGGCCCCACCAACAAACTGACTCCAGAGTTCATCAAAGATTCCCTTATCATTGTCATTGACAAGAAGTTTCCAGAGTGGAGGGGAGTTTGGAGTGTCAAGGAAGGAAAAAGACATGCTGGGTGCCAGCCTAGTGTCACCATTTGTAACACACTCTAGAAGGCTTCTCCAGATTAGAGACATGCTGGCACTCTGATCTCTTCAGACCTGCTCTGCCTGTTTTTATTAGCAATGTGGAAATAAGAGTAATACCACTTGCCCTTTGCTTGGCCTTCTTCTCCAAGGCTCTCTGCATTTTCTCTGCTTTTCTCTACTTCTCCTTTTACTGCATCTGCTCCTTTATCCTCTTCTGGGCATCCACCACCCTCTTCCAGGTCTTCTCCACCTTTTATTTCTCCTCCTCTGCCTTCCTCTTCTCCTCTTTTGCCCTCCTTTGGGCATCCTCCACCACTTTCCAGGCTTTGGCCTGTTGTTTTTGCTTAGTGAACTCGGCTTTACTAAGCTCATTGTTATCCTCCAGATTTTTCCATCTCCTCTGTTGTGGCAACCGATTTATCCCAAATCACTCCCCCATCATTGCCAAACTCACTACTGCCACTGAGTTAGCTATAGCCACAGAAAAGTCCAAGCCTAAGGTTACCCTTCCCCAAGAATACGAATTGTTTGCTCCAGTATTCTCTAAAGAGGCCACAACTTCTCTTCCCCCTTCCCGGCCTTACAACCATGAAATCAACCTCAACAATACCTTTGTACCCAAAATCGGCAAACTCTATCCATTGACTCCTGACGAGAGAAAGGCCACTGAGGAGTTCATTGATGAACACTTGGCTTCAGGAAAGATATATCCCTCTAACTCACCCCAAGTATCTCCCTTCTTCCTCAAAAAGAAAGATGGTGGACTTCACCCTTGCCAAGACTATCAATACATCAATGAGCATACCATTCAGGATGCATACCCACTCCCATTCATCTCCGACCTCATTGACAAACTACAAGAAGTGAAGCTCTTTACCAAATTCGATGTATGATGGGGGTACAATAATGTTTGCATTAAGGATGGGCACCAATGGAAAGGCGCATTTGTCACACACCACGGTCTCTTTGAACCAACCGTTATATTCTTTGGCCTGTGCAACTCATCCGCAACATTTCAACGCTTCATGAACGATTTGTTCAGGGATATGATAGCCGAAGGATGATTAGTTATCTATATGGATAACCTGCTCATCTTCTCCCCTAATGAAGCTACTCATACAGAACATACAAAGCAAGTACTTCAAAGAATGATGGAATTAGATCTCCACCTGAAGTTAGAAAAATGCACCTTCACAGCAACCAAAGTGGAATATCTGGGTATGATCATTCGCCCAGGACAACTCGCTATGGACCTGGTAAAACTTGACAGCATAGTGAAATGGCCAATCCCAACAAAAGTTAAGGATGTCAGGTCCTTCCTTGGCTTCGCCAATTTCTATCAATGCTTCATATCCGACTATTCTAATATTGCTCGACCACTGATCAATCTCACCAAGAAAAATGCTCCATGGAGATGGGATAGCATCCATGACACTGCCTTTTCTACCTTGAAATTCCTCTTCCTTTCCCAACCAACCCTGCAACTCCCAGACCCCTCTCTCATCCCTTCGCCCTCGCTGCAGACGCCTCGAAACATGTATCAGGAGCTATCCTTATCCAAACCGACGCCAATGGGGATTGGCACCCTTGTTCCTACCTTTCCCAGTCCTTCTCTCCCATGGAATGCAACTACAACATCTATGACTGGGAACTCCTTGCCATCATCTGTGCCCTTAAAACGTGGTGCCATTATCTTCACGGTTTCCCTTTCCCTGTCCAGGTTTTCATGGACCACAAAAACCTAACCTTTTTTCGTTTCCCACAACGTCTAAATCGCTGCCAGGCCTGCTGGCTCCTTGATCTTGCGAACTTCGATCTCTGTTTCACCCATGTCCCTGGATCCCATCTTGCCAGCCTGGATGCCTTATCCTGCCACTCCAATCTCCTCACTTCTTCCGACTCTAAGAGGGTAATGTTACAGATGGTGATACTGGGCCAGCACCCAGGCTTTCTTTTTCCTTTCTAGATACTCCTGACTTCCTGCCTCTATGGGAACTACTTGTCAATAATGAGGGAATCTCTGACAAGCTATGGGACCAGTTTGTTGGAGAGGTTTGACCCTTCTCCCAGCTATCTCCATTCTGACAGATCTTTCCATCATTGCCTCCTCCTTCTAATCATTGGTTCCTTCTCCCTGCCTCACCAATCACCACTTCTGCCACAATGCTGATATGTCCCTCACATCAACATCACCCCTCTGATCAGCGGATCCTGCTGATGATCACTCTTTCCATTTTCTATCTCTTCATTGAACACTTCCTGTAATCACCTTCCGTTATAGACAATAGTTGCCATACATGGTAACTTCCTCAACTTAATTAGAGAAGCCTGCCCTAATCTAGATCCACTTTATTTAAGTAGCTAGATCACTTCATGTAAACTCTAACCTTGATCTATGCTATTCTATCACTTCATCTCAGTTCTGCTCGATTGGGATCTTCACATCATACAGATCCTCCAATCCATGTTACCATCCATTCTAGTGTTTCAGGGGTTTAGCCATAAATCAAGAAGGACTGCCACTGTCTTGGATGACTGACCTTAATGTTGCCCTACCCATAACTGGCCTTAGAGATCACATTACTCTAAGGAAGGTGTAGGAGTCCCAAGCCAAACCAGCATAGGAGATACTACCATAGTTGAGGGTCATGACCTTCTTTACTGTGAAGCATAACCAAAGAGTCCCCGATAGTGGGTGAGGTTCCGAGAACATTACCTTCAGTCATTCAGGACTGTTAAGACACCTTGGTGCTATGGAACCAGCTGATATGATCCAGCGTTACTTGCTACATCATGGTTGACATAACAGCCAATATCCCACCCCACAGAACATCCACTCTACCACCACTACCTCTAGAACTCCTTCCAAGGCTGCCCTCAACAACTTTCTAGAAACTGTTACTCCTCAAAATCATAACCAAATGCTTTGCATCTGCATCATGTTGCTGAAAACAGTCTCCCCCTAGCTGAAGAAGAAAGACCCCTTCAAGACTGGAGTGAGAACATTTATGTTCTCACCATTGATGAGTCCCCCTCTAAACCTCTTTCTCTCAATGCTTCATCTTTTTAAAGGGGAGGAATATACCAATATCATTCCCTCCCTTGGTTATCTTAGCTCCTGTATTTATTTCTAGATCAAGACATAATGCTATTCATTTACCTATTTCAATCTGGAAAAGAAGTGGGGAAATTGTTAGAACAGAAGCATTGATTGATTGCAGGACAATAGGGTGGTTCATTACAAAGAATGCTGTAATGTGGATGAAACTACTGGTATACAACCCGGACACCCCTCACCAAGCATACAATGTGGATGGAACAGAAAACAGATCAGGCCAGATCACTCAGAAAACTAACATTGTGTTAGATTACAGAGGTGTCAAGGAACAACAAGACCTCCTGATACTCAATTGTGGCAAGGATGAGCTCATCCTCAGAATGCCATGGTTCCAGGCAATTAACCTGGAGATTAACTGGACAGAAGGACAGGTAACAATAGTGCTGTCCAATTACAAATGGACCTGGACAGACACACCCAGGATTCTGGAACAAAGATACCTGGTTTGATTCCTTGACCACAATAACAGGTACAACATCAAAGACAAACTCCACAAGAAGCTCACATCTTGGTCACCAGTGGACCAGTTTCACTTTATGCAAATCCATGGAGAAGGTCCAGAACATTGGGTCAGGAAGACCACTATTTTGACAACACTGGCACAACAAGCAGAGAAGGCCACTATTACATTACTGATGGCATTCAAGGAGTATGCCGGTGTTTTTGCAGAGAAGACAAACTCCTCTCTGCCTCTGTCTCAGTCATACAATCATATAATCAAACTCAAGGACTCATTTGTCCCAAAACATGCAAAGATCTACCCTCTAAGCCCTTCTGAACAAGAGGCATGCAAGGAGTTCATCAAAAAACACCTTAAATCTGGAAAGATCTCCCCCTTGAATCCTCCCAAGCTTTCCCCTTCTTCTTTGTCAAAAAGAAGGATGGAAAACTCTGCCCCTGCCAAAACTACCAGTATCTTAACAAACATACCATCTAAAATACCTACCCCCTGCTGCTTATCTCCAATCTCATAGATAAGCTCAAGGGATCATCAATCTTTACTAAGTTTGACATACAGTGGGGATATAATAATGTTCAAATCAAAAAAAAAGACCAGTGGAAGGCAGCATTCATTACCCTACAGGGACTCTGCAAGCCAAACATTATGTTTTTCGAGATGTGTAATTCCCTGGCAACTTTTCAAGCCTTCATGGATAACCTTTTTGCCAACTATATTACTGAGGGGTGGCTTGTTATTTACATGGAAGATCTCCTCATCCACTCCTCCAACCAAACCATGCACAATAAACAAACCCAGAAAGTCCTCAAATGGTTTCAAGGACAAGAAATCTACCTCAAACTGGAAAAGTGCACTTTCTCTGCCAAAGAAGTCAACTACCTCAGAATGGTAGTTGGGAAAGGAGGAGTCCATATGGACCCAGTCAAACTGGATGCTATCAAACAATGGAAGACCCTTGGAGAAGTAAAATCCATTCACTTCTTCCTTGGCTTTTGCAATTTCTACAGGAAATTCATCCTATCTTTCTTGGATATTGCACAATCCCTTTTGGATCTCACCAAATCCTCCATGACCTGGACTTGGAGACCTCCCCAGGAAAAGGCCTTCCACACTCTCCAAAATGCTTTCACAAAGGAATCCATTCTCACCTTCCCAGATACAATAAAGCTCTTCACCTTCATAACTGACACCTTGCTTACCACATCTGGAGTGGTACTCATGCAGCTGAACTCCAATAGAGACCTCCAACCCTGCAGATATCTCTCCCAGTCATTCTCTTCTACTAAATGGAACTATGACATTTTCAATTGGAAACTACTGGCAGTAATCCAAGGACTCAAAAAATGGAGACAATATCTCTTGGAATTCCCCCACTCCATAACAGTTCTTATAGACCATAAGAATCTTACCTACTTCAAGGAACCATGCAAACTCTTGTGCTGACAAGCCAGATGGCTTCTTTTTCTACAGGACTTTGATATGGTATACAAAGCCCTTCCTGGTACACAAATGGCCCCTGTGGATGCATTTTCCTGTAAAGATGATATTGACACTTTTGGTAATAATGCCAATATACAATTGCTTCCTTTGGAAGCATTCAATCATCAGATCAACCAGATTGACATTGCACTCCAGGACAAGATCACCAACTCCTCCACCATGGACCCCTTGGTTCTTCTGGCTCTCTCTGCCATAGAAAAGGAAGAGCCACTCTTTGATCATTTCCACCCTGGAAAATGGACCTTTTGGACAGAAAACTATATTTCCATAACTGTCTCTATGTCCCATCAGATGTCTGCCACACTTTTGTGTGGGATCTCCACAATTCACCTGCTGGTAGCCACAAAGGTCACCTCCACACCATTGCCCACCTCTCCTAGAATTATTGGTGGCCTGGCCTCTCTATATTTATCTGGAAATTTATTTCCGGTTGCACTATTTGCCAGGCAAACAAGGTAAACATCCACTCCACAGTTTCCCTAACCACCCTTCTCTCAGTTGTCACCTCTCACCCTTTCCAGCACCTCTCTGTGGACCTCATTATGGACCTTCTCCCAGTCTCTGATCTGGATTCTGTTATGGTCATGGTCAATCATGGCCTTAGTAAGGGGGTAGTTCTCTTCCTCTGCTCCAAATCAATAGACATGGCCAGTATCACCAAACTCTTTTTTGAAAATGTCTTCAAAAGGTTTGGCCTCCATAATAAGCTTATCTCTGACTGGAGTTCCCAGTTTGCCTCTGCCTTCATGCAAGAACTTGCTTGACTGCTAGGCTATGATCTAGCACTCTCCATGGTCTACCATCCTCAAACTGATGGAGAAATAGAATGATACAACCAGGAACTCGAAATGTACCTGTACATCTTCTGTGATACACAACCCCACAAGTGGCTTGAGAATCTCCATCTTACAGAATTCTTCCACAACTTGGCCACCCATTTAGTCACTGGCAAAACACTATTCTCCTTAATCCTGGATTATGAATCAAGATCCTATTCCTCTTTTGAAAGAACTTTCCTTTTTGCACTTGAAACTCAACTTTTCCAGCTAGAAGAAGCTTAGAAAGAAGCTGAAGCAGCACACAAGATCACCCAACTCTACATGAAGGAGAAAACCTTCTCTCACTTCTTCCCTTGGAAAGTTGATGATAAGGTTTGGCTAGAAGCCAAAAACCTTAAATTGCAGGTATCCTCCCAGAAACTCACAGCCAAATAAACTGGACCCTTCAAGATTGTCAAGGTCATCTCCACAATCACCTACCACCTCAAACTCCCCAAAATGTGGAAAATTCATAATGTCTTCCACACCTTCCTCCTGTTGTCATATTGAAAAACTCCTGAACATGGCCCAAACTTTTCACAGACCCCTTCAGATCTAATTGAAACAGAGGAGGAATATGAAATCAAGAAGAAGATTATCAATTATTGGGAAATACCAAGAAAATAGCAGTACTTGATCCATTGAAAAGGCTATTCCAATACAGAAAGAACTTGGGAGGCAGTGTTATATTCCGTAACCTTCCTAGATCCAACTCCACTCCTCCAGTGTCTCCATAGCTCTTGAATTTATGAACTCCAGACCTTTCTCGACTTGGACTTGGCCCCTAACCTTTAGATCTTATTCATTGGCATCTATCCAACTACTAGACACCTTTCTGATCACCTTTGACATTTTGACCTCTACTATACTTTGATTGATGTCATCCGACTTCTAACTAACATTGTCTGATGTCCATGTCCAGATCGACTTCCCTGTGTTTCACTTACTCATTCTGATTACAAGTCCTGATAGTATATAAACCCTCATGTACCCCCATGTAACCTCAGTACAAATACCAACTAAGAGATCCTCTCCCTTCTGATTGTCCTCCACTTGTAAGCAAACTGAGCAACTCTGGCTTAGGACCTGCTCTATCCTCCAACCTCCAAAATCCGGGACCAGACATTACAAGGGTGCACTATATAAGGTGAAGCCAAGTCCCATCAGCTTTGATCTCCGGGGTCACTATCGGATAGACCCTTGGTTAAGTTCCCATCCATCTGCAATCTTAACAGTATATTCATACTCAATCTTGTCATGTCCTATTCATGGCTACTTGTACTACCTGCTCACAAACTCATGCCATCGGTAACAATCCTCCGTTATCCCCTTATTACAACCCTCTCTCTATCTTTGGCAGCTCTCAACGAGGCCTGAAAATCGTCGAGCAATTCTGAAATTTCTCTGCTTGTCACACACCTCGTTCCACTTCCCAAGGGCTGGCCTGTCAACCCTCACCAACACCAGGTCCTCAAGTAGACCTTTTTGCAGAAGATGAGAACTCTGAGCAACATTCTGCACATACTCTGTCCAGAATGGGTGAATCTTTGGATGAGCCAGAAAATCCTGAAGATCTGGAAGATCCCGGAGGTCCTGGGGATGACCCTTCCAATGATGACCAGGATTTTGACCTTTCTTCTCATTCCTCCAATGTGGAATATGAGCAGATTCCACAGGGTGTATTAGCTCAGCTTGCATCTGCTATTAATGGCCTTGCTTATTCCAATTGCAAGTCTTCTTTTAACCTCCATACTAAGGTCCAAGAACTGGACCAGTTCAGTGGGACAGATCCATGCAAACTCTGGGCTTTCTTTGTCCAGCTAGAACTTAATTTTTAGGACCACCCTAAAGCCTTTCATACTAACCGTGCTAAAGTCACCTATGTATAGTTATACCTGAAGGATATGGCCCTTGAATAGTTTGAGCCCGACCTTCTAGAGATGGCAGATCTGGACCTCCACCCACTCTGGATGGATGATTTCAAAGAGTTTGCTTTAGAGCTCTGGACCAACTTTGGACCACATGATCCATTCGGAGATGCTGAACATCAGCTTGATCAACTTTCTATGAAGGACACGCAGCATATCAACAAGTATGTCATGGAGTTCAATTGGATTGCTTCACAAGTCCGAGATTACAGAGAAGGTGCACTCTGGAACCACTTTTACAATGGTCTTTCCGATCGTATCAAGGATGAAATGTCCTGTATCGGGAAAGCCTCTGACTATCTCTGAACTCTGTATCCTAGTGCAAGCCATCAATGCCCACTATTGGGAATGCAAGTCCAAACTTAGCTAGCAAACAAAGTCTCATCCCTCAAAATTCTCCAACAAAACTCCCGCAGATAAATCATCTTCCAACAACCATTTCTCTCACCAACCTTCCTCTGAATTCTCTAAGGACTCCAAGGAAACCAAGGCAAAGGCTGCCAGCTCTACTGCACCCAAGTCCAACAAGTCCAATCTTTCATCAAAGCTTGGTAAGAATGGCAAGTTGACTGCTGCCAAGCACAAGCAGCACTTCAACAATGGCCTCTGCATGTTTTGTGGAGTCTCTGGACATGTTGCTAAAGAATGCTCCAAGTCTTCCTTCAGGCCTCCAAGGCCCATGCTGTCAAGACAACTCTGGAAATCAAACTGGAGGTCTCCACTAAGGAGATGAAAAAATAGTTTGCAACCTCCAGTGCTCTGCACAGACTGGAAGTTGCATTGACGCCATCTGTGCATCTAAAGAGATCTGCTTTAATGCATCCACTCTTTTGGATTCAAAGTCTCTTACACCTATCATTTTCCTAGTACCTTATGACACCCCTTCCTTTTCCGTGCTGGTAGACTCTGGATCCTCCAATTGTTTCATTGATAACTCCTTTGTTAATAAACATAATCTTCCTGCCCATCCTGTCTCTCCACTCCAAATCCAACTTTTCAATGGCACTTCCAACTCCATGATAACCCAAGCTGTTAACCTTTCCATTTGTTTCAAAACTGGTGATGTCACTCCAATGACATTCTATGTTACTCCGTTGGATGAATCCTGCTCCCTTGTTTTGGGACACAACTGGCTCACCCACTATAATCCGTTGATTGACTGGGTTTCAGGCAGTATATTGTTCCACTCACCTGAACAGGGCATGCCAACAACTCCGAGCTCCCCTCCGGCTGACCCTCCTAATTCCGACTCACCGAGCTTCTCCAAACTGAGGCCTCCCCCCATTACAATGGTCAATGCTGCTGCTTTTGCATTGGCTTGTCACCTTGATGGCTCCATTCAATTCTGTTTGCAACTCTGCCCTCAGGGAAGTGATCTCCACTCCACTTCCATCTCTAAACCCACTGATCTCTCTAGCATTCCTCCAGAGTACCATGACTTTGCAGACATTTTCAGTAAAAGCAATGCTTCTGAACCTCCTCTGTACCAGGAGTATGATCTAAAGATCAATTTGGATGAAGGAGCATTACTCCCTCTCGGCACCACCTATTCCTTTTCTCCATCCGAACTCCACACTCTCTGAGACTTCCTTGATGAGCACCTCACTATGGGATTTATCCATTCATCCTCCTCTGCTCATGCAGCTCTGGTTCTCTTTGTTCGCAAAAAGGACAGGTCACTCCACCTGTGTATCGACTTCCAAGGACTAAATAAAATCATGAAAAAAGACTGTTACCCCCTTTTCCACATTTCAGATCTCTTTGACACTCCAAGCCATGCTAAAATATATACTAAGATCGACCTCCGACATGCCTATCATCTAGTCCAGATTGCAGAAGGTAATAAATGGAAGATCTCTTTTCAGACTTGCTATAGCTCATATGAATGGCTTGTAATGCTGTTTGAACTCACCAATGCACCCGTGGCCTTCCAATGGTTTATCAACACCATCTTTGCTAATATGTTAGATGTTTGTGTAATTGTCTATCTGGACGACATCCTTGTCTTCTCTGCTGATAAGGCTTCCCATTGCAACCATGTCTGAGAAGTCCTCTGAAAACTCCGCAAGCATGGACTTTTTGCCAAATCCAAGAAATGTGAATGGTCCACTGACTCAACAGAGTATCTTGGATACATCTTGTCGCCCTCCAGACTCACCATGTCCCACAACAAAGTCCGGGCTATCCAAAACTGGCCTGAGCCTCGAAAAATAAAGGATGTTCAATTCTTCTTAGGGTTCACAGACTTTTATTGTCATTTTATTGACAACTATTCCACCATTGTTGTTCCTTTGACCCGCCTCGCCTGCAAGGGCATTCCATGGAACTTCAATGACTCCTGTTGTTCCACCTTCTGTAGCCTCAAGGAGGCCTTTACCTCTGCTCCTATCCTAACCCACTGGATTCTGGATGTTCTGATGATTGTTGAAACTGACACCTCCGACTATGCAGTTGCAGGCATCCTCTCCATCCATTGTCCAGACCAGGAGATATGACCAGTTGCCTTTTATTCACATACACTTTCTTCCCCGGAACTCAATTATGACACCCATGACAAGGAGTTGCTTGCCATTCATGAATGCTTCTGGACTTGGTGGCATTACCTCAAAGGGTCTGGTACTCCAATCAATGTTGTCACAGACCACAAGAATCTTGAATACTTTGCTACATCCAAACTCCTGACTTGTTGGCAAGCCTGCTGGTCAGAGTTCCTTTCCTAGTTCTGCTTCCATCCTGGTAAATTGAGTGCAAAGCCTGATTCCTCACTAGATGTTGGAATGTCTACTCAAAGGAGGGGGATAAGGACTATGCTCACACCAATCCACACAATCTCTGGCCTATTTTTATCCAGAAACAGCTCGCATCATTCCTCCAAGCCATTGGACTCACAGCTCCAGTGCTCCAAGCTATGGTCCTACTTGACCTTGAGGTGCATTGTCCTGGATGTTACAAATGGTGACATCGGGCCAGCATCCGACCTATCGTTTTCCTTTCTAGATGCACCTGACTCCCCACCACTGTGGGATTTACTCATCAATGATGAAGGAATCTCCAACGAGCTGTGGGATCAGTTCATAGGAGGGGCCCGACCCTCTACTTAGCACTCTTTCTTCTGACAGATTTCTCCCCATTTCCAAATCATAGCTTCTTCCGCAATGATGAAAGGTATTTCATCATTGCCATCTCTCTGATCATCACTCTGAACCTATGCGCTTGCCGATCAGTGAATACCATCTGATGGTCAGCATCTTTCATTTATCCTCATTCAGACTTACCTCTTCAGCTGCCTTCTCTTATAGGCAATAGTTACCTTATATAGTAACTTCCTGATATGATCTAGAGAAGCCTGCCCTTATCTAGATCTCCCCTATATAAAGTAGCTAGATCACTTCATGTAACTCTAACCTTGATCTATGCTATTCTATCATTTCATCCTGGTTCTGCTCGATTGCAATCTCGCTTCATATAGATTGTCCAATCTGTATTATCCCCACACTAGCCAGTGCTAGCAACTTCTAGTGTTTCAGGGGCTCGGCCATAAATCTAGGAAGACTGCCAATTACCTAGGGTGACTGACCTCAGTGTCGCCATATCCCATAATGGGCCTAAGGAACTGCATCACCTTAGGGAGGGATATGAGGCCCAGGCCACACCAGCCAGGTAGTTTCCACCTTTCGCTTGAAGCATCCCCCACTCAGCGTCGTGAAGCATAACCAAGAGTCCTACGCCTAGTAGGTGAGGTTCTGAGAACGTTCTGTCAGTTATCCAAGAGTCCCATGCCTAGCGGGTGAGCATAACTGCCGAGGTACCTTGGTGCTGGTAGGAACCAGCTGATGTGATCCAGTATCACTTGCTACACCATGGTTGACATAACAAAAGCTCAAGGTTATTCTACTTTAGTGCCATTGTGCCTAAAGTATTGGACTACCCTAGAAGAGATAGAGCATCCAAGCTACCAGGTGGTAGCAACCAGACATCACAACAAGTCATTGGGGTCTTGGAAACTTTCTTGAAGACGAGGAACCCTCAAACCCAAACTCCCCTCTTGCCAACCTCCCTCCCCAAGCTCTACAAGAACAAATCTACTGCACATCTCGTGTCCATTGCCCCCAACCCTCAGGTTCAACTCCTTCCATTCCTACACCCACTAGAACTCCATCGGACGCTCCTTCCCAACTGCTGTTCTCTGACCAGGATCAGAACCCCCTTCCCTCCCCCATCGATGTAGAGCTCCCTGATTTCCAAGACAACAACTCAAACGAAGAAGACATGGGAGAATTCAAAGCCGCTCTCCCTGAAGAATTCAACAGCAATGCCAAAGATGCCCAAAGATGGCTTATGGCCATGTTGGCCTACTTCGCCCTCATAGAGGAAAAGATCAGGGACCAAGCCCAAGTCATTATTTTCCTCAACCGAATGTCTAAAGGCCGAGGAAAGGCCTTTGCAGAGACATGGTTCAACAAGATTGCCAACAGTGGCATCACATGGGATACAGTCTGCAATGCCTTCAAAAGCACCTTTGTCCCTCAGGATTCTGCAGCACATGCATGCATCTCACTCACAAGCCTTTGCCAGAACACCCATGATATCAAGGGATTTGACAACTTCATCTCCACTTTCTCTCTCCTATCTGCGAGATTCCAAATCTCCGATATTAATGCTCTCTCTGAATGGTTTCTTTGGGGCATTAATCCCAAGATCGCCACCCAACTCGCCCTCTTCGGAATACTTAACTCCTCCAGAGTAACCATGGAGAAGATCTACTCGAAAGCCTCTGAGATTGAAGGAAGCCTCCATCGAATCAGGTCTATCAAGATGGGTCCCCAGGTTCCCTATGGTGGAGGGACTACTCACCATGACCCTGATGCTATGGACATGGATTGTCTTACCATCTCTCCTGTGGAACGTGCAAAATATTATAAAGAAGGTCACTGTTTTATCTGCAATAAGGAGGGCTGCTCCTCTCATAATCATCCTGGTTATAGCAGCTCTTGCAAATCTAAAGGCCATCTCCCTTCATAAAACATCTGCTCTACCACCACCTCCTCCACTCAGACCACTTCTGAGGCAGCCCTGGACACCTTCCTGGAGACAGTCACTCCTCAGAACTGTGAGCAAATGCTTCGTGCCTGTACCACAGCGCTGAACGACAAGCTTGCAGAAGACGGGCTTCCTCTTGAAGAGGAAGGTCCTTTCACTACCTGGAATGAGAACGTCAACATCCTCACTGCCGACAAACACCCTTCCATTTCTCCTCCTGTTTCATCTTTTTAAAGGGGAGGGATGGACCAATGTCATCTCCTCCTTCAGTTACCTTAGCTCCTGTATTTATTTCTAGATCAAGACATAATGCTATTCATTTACCTCTCTCGATCTGGAAAAGGAGCAGGAAAATCGTTGGAACAGAAGGATTGATAGATTGTGGAGCAACTGGTTGCTTTGTTACCAAGCAGGCAGTACACAGGATGGAATTACTGGAATTCAAGCTAGATATGCCACATCGGGCATATAACGTGGATGGAACAGAAAACAGGTCAGGGCTTATCACCCACAAAACTAACATCATTATAGATTACGGAGGCATCAAGGAACGATAAGACTTTCTAATCCTCAATTGCAGCAAGAATGAGATCATCCTAGGAATGCCATGGTTCTGGGCGATCAACCCAGAGATTAACTGGATCAAAGAATGGGTAACTATAGTGCTGTCCAAATATAAGTGGACCTAGACCGATGCACCCAGGATCCTGGAACAAAGGTACCTAATGCATTTTCTTGACCATGACAACAGGTACAATATCGAAGATGAACTTGTCAAGAAGTTCGCACAATAGGCCCCAGCGGAATGGTTCTGCTTTATGCTCAAGCACAGGAAAGGACCAGACATTGGATCAGGAAGACCACCATTTCAACGACTTTGGTGCAACAAGCAGAGAAGGCCACTGTCACACTACCAATGGTGTTCGAGGAGTTCGCTGGTGTCTTCACAGAGAAGACAAACTCCTCTCTGCCCCCATCCAAGTCATACAATCACATGATCGAACTGAAAGACTCTTTCATACCAAAATGGGCCAAGACATACCCCCTAAGCCCTCCTGAACAGGAGGCCTGTAGGGAATTCATCGAGGAACACCTCAAGTGAGGCAAGATCTCCCCTTCAAAATCCCCACAAACTTCCCCCTTCTTCTTTGTCAAGAAAAAGGATGGGAAGCTCTGCCCCTGCCAAGACTACTGGTATTTTAATGAGTACACCATCAAGAATGCCTACCTCTTGCCGCTTATCTCCGATCTTATAGATAAGCTCAAGGGATCATTGATCTTCATCAAATTCGACGTTAGGTGGGGCTACAACAACGTGCAGATCAAGAAAGAAGACTGGTGGAAGGCAGCCTTCATCACCCCCTAGGGACTCTTCGAACAGAATGTCATGTTCTTTGGAATGTGCAACTCCCCTGCAATATTCCAAGCCTTCATAGACGACCTCTTTGCCGACTACATCGCTGAGGGCTGGCTCATCATCTATATGAACAACCTCCTCATTCACTCCTCTGACCAGACTACACACGACGAATGAACCTGGAAGGTTCTGCAATGGTTTGCAGAATAGGAAATGTATCTCAAGCTGGAAAAGTGCACCTTCTCTGCCCCCAAAGTCGACTACCTTGGTATGGTAGTCAGGAAGGGTGGGGTTCACATGGACCCGGTCAAGCTGGACGCCATCAAACAATGGAAGACCCCCAAGGGAGTGAAACCTGTTCACTCCTTTCTTAGATTCTGCAACTTCTATTGTTCATACTGTCTTTCTCAGACATTGCTCGACCCCTCCTAGACCTCACCAAATCTTCCATCCCTTGGACATGGGGGCCAGCTCAGGAAATGTCATTTCGCACTTTTCAAAAGGCTTTCATGGAACAACCTGTTCTTGCCTTTCCGGACACTACGAAACCCTTCACACTCATGACGAATGCCTTGCTGACTGCCTCTGAAGCAGTGCTCATGCAGTCAAACTCGAATGGAGACTTTCAACCATGCAGATATTTATCCCAGTCGTTCTCCCCGGCCGAATGAAATTACAATATTTTTGATCAGGAACTTCTGGCCATAATCCGAGGGCTCAAAGAATGGAGGCAGTATCTCCTAGGGTCACCCCACACAGTGATGGTTCTTACTGACCACAAGAACCTGACGTACTTCAAGGAACCACGCAAGCTGTCCTGATGACAGGCTCAGTGGTTATTGTTTTTACAGGACTTTGACATGGTTTACAAAGCCCTCCCTGGTACCCAAATGGCCCCTGCAGACATGTTTTCCCACAGGAATGATATCAACATCTCCAGTGATAATGCAGACATGCAACTGCTTCCTTCGGAAGCCTTTGATCACCAGATCAATCAAATTGATGTTGCTCTGCAAGACAAGATTGCCTCCTCCATCCCCTCCGACCCCCTGGTTCTTTAGGCTCTCTCTGTCATGAAAAAGGAAGAGCCACTCTTTGGTCATTCCTGCCCCGAGAAATGGACCTTTACTGACAGGAAGTTATACTTCTGCAACTGTCTGTACATCCCTGCTGATGCCTGACACACACTCGTGCAGGAGCTCCACAACTCCCCCACAGGTGGCCATAAGGGTCACCTCTGGACCATTGCCAGGATCTCTCAGGATTATTGGTGGCCCGGCCTCTCTATGTTCGTCCAGAAATATATATCCAGATGTGCTGTTTGCCAGGCAAATAAAGTTAACACCCACCCCACCGTTCCCCTGGTCACTCCCCTCTCTGTTGCCACCACCTGCCCCTTCCAACACTTGTCCATGGACCTCATCATGGACCTCCCCTCTGTCTCCGGTTTTGACTTTGTCATGGTCGTGGTCAACCATGGCCTTAGTAAGGGGGTAATTCTCTGCCCTTGCTCAAAAACTGTAGATGCGGCTGGAATCACCAAGCTCTTTTTCGAGAATGTATTCAAACGGTATGGTCTCCATGAGAAGCTCATCTCTGACCGGGGACCACAATTTGCCTCCACATTCATATATGAACTGGCATGCCTCCTGGACTACGATCTGGCCCTATCAACTGCATATCATCTCTAGACTGATGGAGAAACAGAACAGTATAATCAGGAACTCGAAACATATCTTCGAATCTTCTGCAATACCCAACCACACAAATGGCTCGAGAACCTCCACCTCGCAGAATTCTCTCACAACTCAGCCACACACTTGGTCACTGGCAAAACCCCATTTTCTCTCATTCTGGGATATGAACTCCGGTCTTACCCCTCACTCATGAAGACCTTCCTCCCCACTGGAGACTAGATTGTCTCAACTGGATGAAGCCTGGAAGGAAGCCGAGGCTGTGCACAAACTTGTGCAACAACACATGAAGAAATGGACCTTTTCATGCTTCTCCCCTTGGAAAGTTGGGGATAAGGTTTGGCTAGAAGCCAAAAACCTTAAACTGCAAATCCCCTCCCAGAAACTAGCGGCCAAACAAACTGGCCCATTTGAAATCACCAAAGTCATCTCCATGGTCACATATCACCTCAAACTCCCCAAGACCTGGAAGATCCACGACGTCTTCCATGCCTCTCTCCTATCATCATACAAAGAGACTCTCAAACACGGCCCCAACTTTTCACAGCCACCTCTGGATCTAATCGGAATGGAGAAGGAATATGAAATCGAGAAGATCATCAATCATTGGGGAACACTGAGATGAAGGCAATACCTGATCCACTGGAAAGGCTATCCAGACTCCAAACAAACCTGGGAGGCAGAAGGAAACCTTGGCAATGCCACTATCCTCCTCAGAGAGTATAAAAGACTGTATGGATTGTGAAGCTCGGTAGCATGTCCAAATCCACTCTCCAGTCTCTCTTTATCACCATCTCTTGTATCTCTCAAGCCCTCACCCAAGCCCGTCTCCAAGTCCAATACCCTGATCTAGACATTCCCAGGCACACCGTGGAACATTCCTACTTCTGTCAAATTATCTTGTGTCCTTATCACCGGAATTACTAGCTGATGACCCTCACCCCATTCTCCATTCATCTCGGAAGGCTCTCAGTCTTCACCCATTGCCTCTTTTATGCATTCCTACTCGAGAACCCATAGACGTTCCAGGCCTTCAAGGACCTCCCCTCCTCCACTGCCGACAACTTGATTGTCTATGTCGCCGAGCTATTCCAGGCATACTCTGCCCTTCACACTCTTCTCACCAGGGCTGCCTGGTGCTTGGCAAGTGCCCCTAACCCCCTCTTCTTGGCCACCACCGAGAACCCCCCCCATCATCATTGGTCTCGAACAGGGACTGTCCACCACAAGAGAACTCACCCTCAATCTCTTATATGTCAAGGGGTTCAACTTCTCCCTCTCCCTTCTCCCAGGAGAACTTGTTGATGCCATCCTGCTTCCCATCCTTTCCGCTCTTTCAAAGGAGGAGAGAGACTCCTTCAATGATCAACCCATATCTCCTGGGGAACCCCACTCCCACCATACCTATGCCCTCCACTCCATTAGCTGAAGCAGAAGCCCTGCTGAGGACCATCCAGGAACTAGAGAGTCTCCTCAAGAGTCGGACTCTGACTCCACCTGTGTCCCAACCAGACCCTCCACCCCAGAACCCATCTCCCTCTCCTCCCTCTTACCATTCAATGGAGGATGTCCTTCCCATCCTTCCCATGCCCTTTGCCACCAGGAAGCACTCATTTTCAGAACAGGGATATCCCTTACTCCCTCCTCCAAACGCCTTCACCCCATACTGGCAAGAGCTCCAAAGAGGAGCATTGACTCTCCTGCCATTCCTATGGAATCCCTATCAGTTTCCATTGCTATTGGGACTGCAACAAACACCTCAGGCCTGGATGTTGATACCCATTCCCCATGAAACCTATCCTCTCCTCCTCCCCTTCTCGTCAGACCCCACAGTTTCCTTCTCTCCACTCCTCCCCGTTGCTTTGAGTGCAATACCCCTGGATACTTTAGATCCAAGTGTCCTCAATACCACTGTCCCCTCTGCAATCTCCCAGCCCCTGGACACCCACAGTATCATTGCCCAGAACTACGATGTTCTCACTGCAACCTCCAAGATCACTCCTGCTCCTGCTGCCCCTCCCCAGACCCCTTCTTCTCCCAGGACTAGGGCCTCACCACCTACAAGGAGAATCCCGGTGACAGCAGCCCTTGAGGAGTCTGAGCTGGAGCTTCAGATGTACAAGAAGGGTAATGTTACAGATGGTAATATCGGGCTGGCACCCAATCTATTGTTTTCCTTTCTAGATGCACCCGACTCCCCGCCACTGTGGGATTTACTCGTCAATGACCATCAATGATGAAGGAATCTCCGACGAGCTGTGGGATCAGTTCGTAGAAGGGGCCCAACCCTCCACTCAGTACTTTCCCTTCTGACGGATTTTTCCCCATTTCCAAATCACAGCTTCTTCCACGATGATGAAAGGTATTTCATCATTGCCATCTCTCCGATCATCACTCCGAACCTATACACTTGCTGATCAATGGATATCATCTGATGGTCAGCATCTTTCATTTATCCTCATTTGGACTTACCTCTTCAGCTGCCTTCTCTTATAGGCAATAGTTACCTTATATAGTAACTTCCTGATATGATCTAGAGAAGCCTGCTCTTATCTAGATCTCCCCTATATAAAGTAGCTAGATCACTTCATGTAACTCTAACCTTGATCTATGCTATTCTATCATTTCATCCTGGTTCTGCTTAATTGCGATCTTGCTTCATATAGATTGTCCAATCTGTGTTATCCCCACACTAGCAACTTCTAGTGTTTCAGGGGCTCAGTCATAAACCTAGGAAGACTGCCAATTATCTAGGATGACTGACCTCAGTGTTGCTGTATCCCATAATGGGCCTAAGGAACCACATCACCTTAGGAAGGGATACAAGGCCCAGGCCACACCAGCCAGGTAGTTTGCACCTTTTGCTTGAAGCATTCCCTGCTCAGTGTTGTGAAGCATAACTAAGAGTCCTATGCCTAGTAGGTGAGGTTCCAAGAACATTCCATCTGTTACGGTTGGCCTAGGATAGGACGACCGTAGACTCGAGCATCGAAGGTTCAAGGGTTCGAAGACGTTAATACGTCTTATAGGGTCAAGGGTTCGTACTAGTAGGGACTCTACTAGGGGTTCAAAGGTTCAAGGAAGAGAGTAGAGCTCTCTGACGAAGGACACAGCCTCTAGGGACCTAGAGGGTTTCGTGAGTCTAAGAGCCTAGCGTCCACTCAATAGTAGGATGAGGACTAATAGAATTCCGGGGGGTCACGCTAGGAATCGCAAGAGATGATCGTGGTTCGAGTAAGACTAGCGTGAGGAACAAAAGGTATCTGGTGCTAGGTTTATATATTGGAACAAGGTGAGAAGATGGTACCAAAAGAGGAAACATAAGGGCAGGCAAAGGATATAATAGTACAAGCATTACCATGTGTGGCCCGACAATGCTGGTAATCGTGAGAAGGACAACGAATGAAGGAAAAGGTAATCATAATGTGTAAGTGGGAGCGAATCGTAACACCATCAGTTATCCAAGAGTCCCATGCCTAGTGGGTGAGCATAACTGCTGAGGTATCTTGGTGCTGGTAGGAACCAGCTGACATGATCCAGTGTCACTTGCTATGTCAAGGTTGACGTAACACTGGAGGCCAAGTCCTTCAGGACGACCAGGATCTTTGAGAGGATTTCCCCCTCAGAGCTCTGGCCTCCTGACCGACTTGGATCAGCCTCCAGACTCTTGGATTCCACCTGGGCCTTCTTCTTTCCTTTGTCCTTAGGCAACTCCACCTCCAACCTCTTCCTCTGCCACATCAATACCCCCTCTGCTCCAGGGCATAGTCATCTTGCCTTCACCTGAATGCAACTGGTGCAGGAAGTAGACTTTCCAGGCCCCAGCTTGCACTCCTCACCTCTTCAGACACACTGCTCACACTCTAGGAGGCTTCTCCAGATCAGAGGCATGCTGGTGCTCTGATCTCTCCACCCCTATTCCACCTGTTTTTGTTAGCAATGAAGTATTCAGGATAATACCACTCACCCTTTGTCTGGCCTTCTCCTCCAAGGCCCTCCGCACTCTCTCCACCTCCCTCCACTTCTCCTCTACTCGCTGTGCCTGCTCCTCCACCCTCTCCTGGGCCTCCTCTACCTTTTGTTCCTCCTCTTCCACCTTCTTCCTCTCTTCTTCTGCCCTCCTTTAAGCTTCCTCTGCCACTTTCCAGGCTTTGGCCTGTTGTCTTCACTCAGTAAACTTGGCTTCACTGAGCTCATCATCATCCTCTGGATCTTTGATGATCCAGTTCTCAGACTAGTTCTGGATGTCAGGGAAGTGATTGTTGGTGGACATGGGGGTATGGGATGAAGGAGCATGGAGCACTAGCCATGGACTTTTTATCCGCTAGGAAAATTTTTCAGACTCCGCTTTTTCAAACTCCACCTTGTTGACTCAACTTTTTCCCATGTCTTTTTAGCTCCACATTTCCAAATTGGATCACCATTCATATTTCTCACACCACATCCATTGTCCAAGTTCCTCCACTAGTGACCTTTAGGGGTTCAGGCTTAAGGGGAGAATACTGTCATATTTCATAACCTTCCTAGATCCAACTCCACTCCTCTGGTGTCTCTATAGCTCTTGAACTTATGAACTCCGGATTTTTCTTGATTAGGACTTGGCCCCTAACCTTTGGACCTTATTCATTGGCATCTATCCAACTACTAGACACCTTTCTGATCACCTTTGATATTTTGACCACTACTATACTTTGATTGATGTCATCTGACTTCTAACTAACATCATCCAATGTCCATGTCCAGACCGACTTCCCTGTGTTTCACTTACTCATTTGATTACGAGTCCTGATAGTATATAAACCCTCATGTACCTCCATGTAACCTTAGTACAAATACCAACTAAGAGATCCTCTCCCTTCTGATTGTTCTCCACTCGTAAGCAAACTAAGCAACTTTGGCTTAGGACCTGGTCTACCCTCCAACCTCTGAAATCCAGGACTAGACATTACAAGGGTGTACCACATAAGGTGAAGCCAAGTCCCATTAGCTTTGATCTCTGGGGTTGCTATTGGATAGACCCTCGGTTAAGTCCCCATCCATCTGCAATCTTAACAGGCAGAAAGAAATCTTAGCAATGCCACCACCATCCTCCTGCAGAAATATAAAAACCTGCACAGGTTATAGAAATGGCAGCATGCCCATTCTCCAATTCATCCTCATCACCCTTTTCCATGTCTCTCAAGCCCTCACTCAAGCCTATCTCCAAGTCCAATACCCTGATCTAGATGTTCCAAGGCATGCCACAGAACATTCTTGCTTCTGCTGAATCATTTCCTGCCCCTATCACCGGGACTATTAAGTCCATGACCATCACCCCCTTCTCCATTCACCTTGGAAAACTTTCTGTCTTTGCTTGTCATCTGTTCTATGCATCTCTACTCAAGAACTCCCAGATATTCCAGGCCTTTCCTCCTCCACCATAGACAACTCGGTTGTCTATATTGCCAAACTGTTCCAGGCATACTCTGCTCTTCACACCCTTCACACCTGGGCTGCCTGGTGTTCAGCAAGTGCCCTTAACCCCCTCTTCTTGGCCACCTCTGAGAACCCACCCATCATTATTGGTCTTGAACAGGAACTCTTCACCACTCAAGAACTCATCCTTGACCTTTTATACATCAAGAGTTCAACTTCTCCATCTCTTTTCTCCCTGGAGAACTTGTTGATGCTGTCCTGCTTCCCATTCTCTCTGCCCTCTCTAAAGAGAAAAGGGACTCCTTGTTCAATGATCACCCTGTTTTCCCAGGAGATCCCCTCTCCCATTGCACCTACCCTCTCTGCTCCCTTAGCCAAAGCCAAAGCCCTTCTCCAGACCATTCAAGCTCTGGAGGATCTCCTCAAGAGTTGAACTCCAACTCCACATGCATCCCAACCCAACCCAACTCCCTGGAACCTGTCACCCCCTCCATCATACCATCCCATGGAGGATATCCAACCCCTCCCTCTCCCACTACCACCCATTCCCTTTGCCACCAGGGAGCAGTCGTTTTCCAAGCAGGGCTACCCTCTACCTCCTCCCCCATCTGCCTTCGCCCCATACTAGCAAGAGCTCCAAAGAGAAGCATTGACTCTCCCACCATTCCTATGGAATCCCTACAGATTCCCCTTGCCATTAGATCAGTAACAGGTACCTCAAGCATGGATGCTCATGCCCATCCCTTACAAAATGTACCCTCTCCCACTCTCCTTCCTATCTAACCCTGCTATCTCCTCAACCTCACTCTACCTTGTTGCTATGAATGCAATGCCCCTAGACACTTCCAAACAGAATGTCCCCAATACCATTGCTCCCTCTGTGACCTTCCTGCTCCTGGACATCTCCAGTATCATTGCCTGGAGCTCCACTGCTCATATTGCAGCCTCCAAGGCCACTTTCATTCCTGCTATCCATCCCCTGACCCCTTCTTCTCCCAGGACTGGGACCTCACCACCTATAAGAAGAACCCCAGTGACAGCAGCCCTTGAGGAGTCTGAGCTGGAACTTCAGATGTACAAGGAGGGTAATATTATAGGTAGTGACCTCGGGCTGGCATCTGAGGTATCATTCTCTTTTCTAGATGCCCCAGACTCCCCACCACTATGGGAGATGCTCATCAATGACAAGGGTATGTTACAATTTTCCTCCTTCATCCACATATTCTCCTTTTCTCATCATTTACTACTCATAGTACTTGGCACACTATGGTTACAACTATGGTATACTTTCTTCTTATCGTTGGTTCATATACTATTCTTTTTCAGCCAATCTAGACTCTTGATGTCATTTATGACATCATCATTCTAGACCTATAACATCATTCATTTTCCTTATCACTAATGTCATCTTCTCCATTGTTCTATGAAATTCCTTACCTTGTATAATAGTTTCCCTTTCTTGTTACATTGGTCTGTGCACATCTCTTGTAGTTATAAATATGTCTCTTTTGTATCAGTAACCTCACTCTTGATCTGCGCAATACTAGCATACTTTCAAGTCTCACTCCTAGTCCTTAGTCTTATCTCTCAAGAACACTATGCTTCACAGATGTTGGTCTCTACATGAGTATCACCTGCATAAGATCGCTTAGTATTGAGACCTCCTTTATATGCTATGCATAACAAAAGATCAAGAGTTATCCTAGTCCCACCTCCTCAGATGTAGGACCCCACCACTGTCATCACGGGTTCCTGCAAAGGATTCTTCTCAGCCTTTGGAGGTGATGAACCCTCTAACATCGAAGTCAACACCCCATCTCAACCTCCAACCCCCAGCATTCCTAGCAAAACCATCCACACTCCTAGTGAATTCCCTAGCACCTTGAGTAACCCCAGACCTATCATACCCCCAGTTACAAAACCTTGTACTCCCAGACCCAAGACCATACCACCAGCTGCACCACCCACCATACCATCAACACCAGCCATGTCCACCAGAACTGAGCTCAAAGTGGCCCTCTCTACCAACTTCTCCAGAAAATCCACAGACACATTCCAATGGATCAAAGCCATAAAGGTTTACTTCACCCTCAACTCCACCCCCTACTCCTCTGACAAAGGCAAGGTGACAACCACCTTGAACAAGATAAGCAAAGGGTGAGAAGCCAACTTCACAGAGATGTGGTATGACAAACTCACAAACACTTCCATCCCTGCAGCAGAGAAAACCTTCAACAAATTTGCTGAGAACTTTGAAACAACCTTCTATCCCTTTGACACCTGAGCCACTGCCTGCTTAGAACTCTCCAAATTAGTTCAGAAGTCTGCCAAGACCTCTGATGGAATCATCGATGATGGATTCCAGAGATATATTACCGACTTCCAGAACCTTGTCTTCAAAGCAGGGATTACTGATAATATAACCCTCATTGACCAATTCTCCCTCAGATTAGATCAATGCCTTGCCATCATGATCCTCTCCATGACTCCCATCCCTACAATGATCAAAGACTGGATCAATCATGCAAAGACCTTCCATGCTTACAAACAACGTATCCAAGCCCTCAGAGAAGGCTGCCCTCAAGCCTCATTCTTCATTCCTCAACCTCAGAAAGACCCCAATGCAATGGATGTTGATGCCATTACTGTCACCAAACTCACTCCTACTGAACAAGCTTGATGCTTCAGAGAAGGTCTATGCCTTTGCTGTTGCCACAAAGGTCATAATGCCAATAATTGCAAGACCTTCACCTCCACTCCCCGTCATACCAACCCCACTCAGAAGATCCACAATGCAGAGACATCCTCCCCTTCTCCTTCTAAGAAGCCACAACAGACCAAGCTCAAGGAATATGTCAATTCCTTGAAAACCACTGGAAAGAGTGACAACAAAATCTTCTCCACACTAAAGATATGTTATGAAAAACCAGAGGAACTAGCCAAAGTATCCACCTATCCCATTGGAGTCCAGAAAGCAAGGGATTTTTAAGAAGGGAAGCCACCTTGACATCCTCTTCTCTATCATTGAACCATGTACTCGTAGTGTCACAAAAGAATAGAACCATGCATATTCCTGTCTCACTACATGGTCAAAAACAAACTGTCAACACCCTTGCCTTCATCAACTTTGGAGCCACCAGAAATTTCATTGACCCCCACCTCCTTCCAAAGGAAATCTTTAAACTCATTCCTCTCCCTTCCCCCATTGTCACGTTCAACATAGATGGTATCCTGAATACCAAAGAAACCATCCAATGGACCTCCATTATCACATTCAACTCTGGTTCTTTCTCCAACACAGTTAAATTCATGGTCATTTGTCTCTCTCATCCACAGATCATCCTCAGAATGCCTTGGCTTAAAAAGTGGAAC
>JBBPUP010000346.1:5446-18917 GCA_038094735.1 Exsudoporus floridanus
GCTGCAATGAATATACAGTTGTTATTCCTTGTTAATTTGCCCGCACTGAAATAATCCCACCCAGCAACCGCGGAGCGCGGAAGTCTTCTTGTTCTCACAGGTCTACAGCATGTCCGACGATCAGTATGCCTCACGTTGGCCGTGCGCTACCTGGACGAAACATGGAACGCGGCTGCCGAGTACCGCATCAAGTCCATCATCTTTAAGCTTACTTCAAAGAACTTCGTCGACGTTTCACCCCTGGGCGGAACATGCTCCCTTTCCCCACAAGGGGTGGGGTGGCGCAGTTACCGGCACCAGATCTTGGCAGGCAATATGAAATGGTTCGCAGGTCCGGACGAGAGACCCGTTTCGTCTACTGACTTTTCGCTCTTTCATGCTTTGCTAGCCTTGAGTACAGGATATTATAGATCGTCCCGTCATTTTGAGCAAACATCGCCCAGTTCTACGTTGATGTCGTCGTGACTCACCCACAGTGTCTAGCTGGACGTATGTCAGACCTCAACAATCGGTGGGTACGGACTTCAAACTTCCCTGGTCATCAGTCATTCTGTGGGTGCAATCGCAACCCTGAGTCTTTTTCAACATCTTCCCCGTCGATCTTCCTATGCAACAAGCGTCAACACAGCTCAAATTTGTGGACGGCATGCTCACCGATACACGCATCAATGGGAATTCAGAAGAAGCGTACGGGGCTGAAAATCCTGTATGGACGCATGAGGATAACAAAGGGACTCGGAATACATCTGGGTTCTGTCGAAGCGATACGTGGTATCTTGAGTGTAAGCGGCGGCCAGTACTGCCGCTGTCCATACCCAGTGATCTATATCGAATTGAATTGGCTCACTTCCGACAGTAAATTGACCATGGAAACTTTTCGATTACTTGAACGCTGGGCCGGACAAGTGGAAGGTGACGATCATGCTCGCAGATCCTGTGATCAAGAGGATCTCCATCCTTACTCTCACATTCGACCTGTCATCGTCCCAGGTGTGGGACACTGGATCCAGTGCTAGTTCCCTGGGAACAAATTCGGTCCGAATTCCCGAGATTCCACTAATAATACCCTGCCGAGCCTCGGCATGTATGCTGTGAAGGATTCGTCGTCTGTCAGATCACGGTCTATAGGGGTTATAACCATCCGACCGTATTTTGGACCATGAATTCTTGATTGTAAATCCTGTTACAAAGATGCGATGTCGATAATCTAGACATGAATCATGCTTATCAGATGTGGAATGGACGCTAGCGACCAAGCAAGTATGGTCTTGCGTCCCAAAATCCATCGCCAATTATATCGCAGTGCAAAACTTCTATCGTCGTCTTCGTTTTTTCGTGTTTGCTTTCCTTCTGCGAGACTCTGACGACCTCGTTTGCTTGCATGGTGATGGGTTCGGTTAGATCGCCGGTATCCTGTGAGTCCTTGGATTCGCTAGCCTGGAATACCAAGGGGATCGTCACAGACCGAGACGCCACGATTTATTCAATCTCACCTTTTCACGAACCACCACACTTCCTTTCCTGAATCGTGCAGAGATACCATTATAATTGATCCCGAATCGCTGAAACAACATCTCATGCTTTTGTGCAGAGACGGTGCCCTAAAGTCAAGTCAGCCCAGACTCATACATGAACGCACGGTAGAGGTTACCTTCAGAGTGGCGTGTGCCTCGGTGGTAGTCAGTCCGCCCTGTTGAACGAGAGCCCAAAATACAGAGTTGTAGAGGTTGTTTATGTGTGCTGTGATGCTGACGCGCAGCTCAGCTCAGCACCGACGAGAATGGAAATAGAGGGAGAGACATACTATCAGCTTGTCGCCAAGCAAAGTAATCCCGTATCGCACGCTCGTCGGGATATAAAACAATCCGGCCATCAAAAGAGGGGGGGTAGCGCAACGGCGTATCTGGGAAATATCGGGACCAGTGGAAGACATAACACGATGTGAAATGAGACGTGAGGGTGGACAATATTTTTGAGTGTCTGCGATTATACAGATTGGTGGATTTTCGGAGGAGAAAGCTGGTTGGGTTGGGAGTGATTGGGTAGTATGGAGGACGGGCGTGCTTACCTGAACTCGTCGGATTCACCGAAGCCGAGGACGATATCTTTGAACTCTGTCATGAGGTCCCTGGCGGCGTGGTCCATGAGCTGTAGAGCACGCTCGTCATTCGGTTTCGTGAACGCGTGTTCGTCGCAGAAGCTGCCACGAATCGGATGACGAGATGTCGCGTTCACTTTCGGGTGATCACGTACCGATGAAAGGCGTGTCCGTCCAAACGACAGACCAAGAAACAGCCCGGGAGGAGAGGGTCTGGGAGCTCAAAGTCGCGCACATAGGCGTATCTCGAGTTGGCCATGATGAAGCGAGGCCAGACGAACCGAAAAAGGCAACTGTGGCCAATACGGCGACTTTTCACAATGATCACTGTGAGTCGTCACTCACACCGCAACTCCACGGACGCAACTCCACTCCAACAGAAACACCACCCACACTGCTCTTCCTCGTCTCCACAAATGACCAGTCCAGCAGCCATATCTACCCCGAACTCGCCCTACTCCTCTTACTTTAGACGGCGCACCATTGGGCGTGCTGCCTCACCTCCAACCTGGGCCTGCTACGAACAGATCCCCTACGACGACGAGGACGACGACGAAGACTACTCTGATAGCCAGTCAGAGAACGACTCCTGTTCTGAAGACGCAGAGGACTACCACACCTCCCATGAGCACACCCTCGACCGTGCTGTCCCTGCCGTAACCACGTCCGAGTCACAGGACGACACCCACGTTCAGAACATGGAGATCGATGAAGCCGATCGCCACCCCCACCCCCATTCCTCTGATTCCAACGACGAGAAGAACGCTGCCCAATTCAAAAAGGATATCAAAGGAAAACAACGCGCAGTTGATCCGGAGCCGGAAGCAACCAAGAGGCGCCATCGCAAGCGTGACCGTCGCCCGACTCGCACTCTCCGCCCTATCTTGACCATTCAGAAGAGCCAGGGCTTTGTGTGGAATCAGGTTTGTGTTTGCCTTCTCGTTGACCCCCGAGAGACGCAGGCGCTAAATAGTTGTTCCTTTTAAACAGGATCTCTTTGTCCCTCCTTATATCAAGGATCGATGTCAGTCCATTTTCTTTTGTGTTGTGTTTTACCCGTTCGGATTAAACATTGGGCGGCATCTTTCCCAACAGACGTCGCATCTACTTCGCCTCCTGGCTCTAGAGGCTTCATCTCCAATTCCTGGTCCTCCACCACGTCTTCCATCACAGATTATGAGGTTGAGGTGGTAGAAATCCGAATACGGGATGGTGAACTCTACGATATCATCCCCTGAATTACACTCCCTCCACATCCCATCCATGTCCCATCCATGATATGCAACTCGTTAATGATCCAATGCGGACTCCGCTTGGAATATATACATACAGAACCTTCCATTTCACGTCTTCCTTTCTACATCGTTGAACTTGCGCTTTCCACTTCCCTCGCTACTTCCCTCTATTTAACTGTCTCTTGTCACTGGGTTGTCACACATATTCACAATTCGGGAACTTGAGCCACGACACGTATGTATCCAGAACTACTCCCAAGTACAAAGATCGGCTGTTAGATGACAGGCCGAACGTATACTGAAGCATGTTTGCCCTTTTTCGTACCCAAGCTATGAATATCTCCACTGAGTCCCTGGGGATGGTCACCATGAGCGTACCACTTTCGCCATCTCCTTGAACCTTTATTCTTGCTCGCATATGATGTCGTTGTCTCTCGTTAAACGATATGGCGGCTTCATGTAGGGACTGTGTCGAGGTGGCGCTTGCACATGTATGCATTTGAGTCGAGGCTGGAATGTCGCTCTGCATTGAATGTGTCAAAAAGACAGTGCATCTTTGAGGTGGCGAAGCGAATCGTCTGACCGTCGTTCCGTCGCCCCTACTGCCAAACACGCGCTACTTGCACTTTCTCGGATTCTTTTTCCCATGCTTAGTTACGGTACAGTCAAGGGCTGAAAAGGTTAAGAAGCACGAAAAGGTTAGATAGGCGTTGTTAAACTCCTGATGGGCCCTCAGTTCGTGGCTGCCGAGAGCATCGTCGATGTGTGAACTGGCCAAGAACATCAACAGTACATTATTGTGACACATGACCCACAATGTAACTCGTTTGCTACATGGTAGCATAACGATTCAGGCCTACTCATGCTGTACAAATCAATACCTAGGAATTACAAACTGTTCTATGCTAGTGTGAGACCAAGAAAGTTGGCGATTTGCACCCGACGGTTGTGCAGGAGAGCGTGTTGTGGGAGGGCGTCGAGTCCCAGGTGCTGAGATAAGGCGATACACTGCTGCACTACAAACATTTGCTAAATTATAATAGATACGTGATTTTTTAAACTACTCACCGGTAGCACCCATTAATGCGTCACGTGTATGCACGAAAGCGGCTGGGATAGGTCCATCGGGGCCAAGAAGTCCGCTGAATGGCGCAATAGATGCATTGTGGTTCCTCATCAGCTGCAGGGTGACTCTATGGGTAGATGTCAGTCCGGAAAGACAGAATATTGAATAAACAAAAAATTACTGAGTGTTTCGTGCCACAAGCTCGTCGAGGCAATGCTCCATGGCATTGAAGCGGTTATCCATGAGAACGTGTAAATCGTGTATCTGATCGTGTATATTTTGCGCGTTCGCAAGGGGGGGGATATTGACAAATCGAGGGAGTTGGTGCGACACAGAAGTCAAACCATGCTGGAGATCTTCCATGTCGGGTTGTAGAGGAGCGGCCATTGTCTCTGGGTGAATGAACATGGCAACGCTGCACGAGGGCTTTTATATCTTACAGGGGCACTGGATATCGATATTCCACTTTGTATTTCTCACGGTGTGGCTAAATGCCAAATTGATGGAATGAAGTCACTCACGCGCAAGGGATTCAATTCGCGGTGTTAGAGTCCCTGGAGCAGAGATCGCAATACACTAGTTGGAATCGGCATTCTGGATCCCTATTCCAACACATTTAAATTGACCCTCTCTTCGTTGTTCCCGCTGGCCATACGGCCAATCCTGCACTGGCACACGAGACGAGGGACAAATCCATCTCGAACGTCAATTCCACCCAGTGAAGCTAAGTACGACATGGACTTTTCTCAAATACAAAGACTGGCTATTAGATGATAGGTCAAATGTATACTGTGGCGTATTTCCCCCCTTTCCACTTAATCCCCGGCAATGGTTGCCATGAGCGCATCGTCTACTTCTTTCATCCTCGCCATTTCCTTGAGCTTCTCTTCTTGTCGTTCGCGTACGATGTCGTTCTCCCTTGTCAAACGATATGTTGGCTTCATGTAGGGTTTGTAGTCGAGGTGGCGCTTGACGTAGAAGCACATGTAAGCATTCGAGTTGAGGCATGCACCCAAGTTTGAGAGCGTCACTCTGTATTGAATGTGTCAAAAAGGGCGGGGCGAGATAGCAAAGCGAATGGTGTCATCATCAGTTATTCGATCGGCCCTACAATTGAACGCGCACCTGTCATCGTCAAATCGGTACCACTGCATACGCTTGCATCAGCCCACCGGTCAGAAACAACCATCCAAAACACCCACCTCGTCCCGAAACCGCGCGAAATTGGTATAGTGACCAATATCCATCTGACCCTCGTGGTTTATCACTGCAAAGAGGTCATACTCGTACATTGCATCTGGTCCTGGGTACCTATATGCGCGTCGCGATCGTCAACGACCAAGAGGCTGCAGGATAATCGGAAGACACTTACGTCGATCCATCTCCGTCTTTGCCCAAGTGGTTCATCACGAGCGTCGTGTATGGTGCCATATTGAGCGTTGCCGGAAACCGGACTGGTGTGTCGATCTTTTGCGGGGCCGCTTTGGAGGTTGTCTTATGCTCGAAGCGCTGTGACATCCATGGACGTTAACGACCAAGCAGACATCTCGAAAAACAAGTCAGCGTACCTTGAATTGAAAGCTGAGTACTGGCGGCAATTTGCGGATGCTCAAACGCTTGACCGCCTCGTGCGCTTTCGTGCATTTACTGCAACTGTACTCTTTCACGCCAAGCTTTTCAGGCTTCGTGAACCTAACAGACAGAATCTGACCAGCGTGCTCTTGAAACATGTAAACCCATCCACGTACCTCCTCAAACACCCCGCCAACGTATTCTCCCCTCCACTGACCTCCCCACCCTTCCCTCTCAGTTCCAAACTGATGTCCAACATGGGATCGACGGTGCTCGTCACATTCCCACACCGTTCACATGTCACATCGCTTTGTAGTTGTCCTGCAAACGTCTGGTGGATGATACAGTTGCACGAGATATTGGTTGACGCGTGGCACGTCCCATGAATCTGGTTGAGTGCAGTAATGAAAAACTCGTGGGCATCCTGCTGAGAGTAACCTGACATTTCCGCGGAGACTTTCCAAGTCGTGGTGAGGAATGACGTAGGTCCAAAAGGTGTCTGATTGGAAGAGTAGACCTGGATACCAATTTAGAACAATGATGAAATCAGAGAACGGCGATCAGATCCCAGATCCAGTTTCAAAGATGGCGTAGTTACGAATTTTGGAAGAGCAACTGAGGGCTGGCTGAGATCATGGTCGAAAGGGTACTTACTTCTGTAAACAGGCTGTCCATCTCACAACAAGTACAGTCCGTACGTTTGCACAGCCTCGTGTTATGTCTATCGCCGAGGAAATAGTTTCGTAATAATGGATTGTGGATGAAGCATTGCAGGACGACATTAAGGAAACAGGTTTGGCCGAGGTTGAGTAGACCACGACGAACTTGGGTTGTGTTGAGCGTGGCCTACACGAGAAGTTCCAGGATAACACACCTTGGCAAGGAAGGACAGTCGCCTCTTTGAGCATGGCAGACTCGGTTTCGCTCGGCACCCAAGGTTGATAAGGTTCTCTTGCCCTTTTCGACACTATACCCAGCATGAAATCACCGAGCCGAGAGATCGTCCAGTACATGCCTACCTTGAAATTGAGTCATTTGCTCCTCGATCAAAATAACGGTCGATAAATACACCGCATCGATAGCGGCATCATATATGAAATCATCGCAATCTGCACAAAAGACCGAGCCAGATCTGGTGTCAACACCTGGATAGGTCATGTGGGGGGTGTAGCCGTCAGGCACGGTCGAGGCAACGTGAGCATTGAAGCGAGACCGGAATAGAGAGTGGCATGGACGCACAGAACGTGTGGCCTGTCTCGTGGAGGTGGCTGATGATGTGTCCGCTTGGCCAGCAGCCCGCGAAGGAACAAGATAGACATACGAATGGGCGTGATAAGGTCGCGTTGCAGGTGTCGCAAGTGGGCGCAGCAACCTAGGGCAGCGATACGTCAGAGACGCTCACGTGTCATATAGTTAAACAATCGGCAAAAGGATTGAAGAGAGGGGCAAAGATGAAAGCACACCTTTCGTCGCTTTGCAGGCGGAGAGGTGTCCTGGATTCTACGTGCATGCCAGGCAACAACAGTCTTGTACTTGTTCAGAACACCGTCGCCTGCGCGAGGCGTCCCAAGCAAGGCGGCAAAGTGCCCACAGCCAGTCGCCTCGCCAGATTCGGTGGGTTCAGAGGTTGCAGGGAGAGAGATATCAAACGTCGCATCTGTGGCCGGGATAGACTCATCGCCAAACAAGGTCGGTTGAGTAGTATCAGAAGATGTTGCCGACATGGTATTGGTTGCGCTCCTCGACTACTTGCAGCGTGGACATGAGGAGTAGAAACGAAAGTAAGACAGCGGGCGTACGTTCAGTTTAGTCAGTCATGTAGGCCCTGGCGAGTTCGCGGCTGCCGGGAGCGTCGTCGACGCCTGCTTGAATTGGTCGAGGATGGCGTTGATTGCCTTACTTGGTGGCACGCGTTAACCACGTGCAACGTCGCCGCCACTTTGAGCCAACTTGCAAGCTACATGTGTTCAGCTTTATTTGCATCCCTTGTGTTCCAAGGCTTTTTCTGTGCAAAAAGCCTTCGACCGTGTTTGAGCTTGAACTCTGACGCTCCAAACTCTCGTCATATCACCGACACTGCACATTGTATCTTTTGCCAGGCAAACTCAGGCAATCGTGATGCTTTTGACATTGTATGGGAGGTAAGACGCTGTCTCCAGACTAGTTGGGTGAACTCAACCACCCTTTAGGACCCAGACTTTTTGGCTTTCCGTGACCGTCACCCTGCAAGCCTTCATCACATTCAGTTGATCCCAAAGGTCCATATCAGTACGTCTCATTATTCTACAGGTCTTTGTATGTTTCTCTGACAAGTTTTTGCCGTAGGTAGTGTAAGGAAACTGACCAAACGAGATACCGATATGGGTATGACCCCACATACTGTTCCGTTCTATTACCCTTACGCAAGCCTCATTCAAGTAAGACGTATGGAGAGCATAGGGAATGATGTCCTCGACAAGCTCCAAATACCTCCAACGCACCGCAAGTGAATAATTTTCCATGCTAACTATCGCCAGACTTGACTCCATTCCAAGGATGGGGTTCCATATACCCCCCTTCTGTAGCGTGCAACACCTACACTTGCATGTGCAAGCCCTACCCTATATCTCGTCCGTGCGTCAGCTCAAGTACCCTGTCGCAAGAGGCTTTGGAATGTTCGACAAGGGCTTCAGCTGGTTTTCCGAAGTGGGCCAGACCATTCGGATCTTGGACAAGGGTTCAACTGTTGGGATCTTCCCTTGTTGATTGCGCCATCCTGTTTCGAAGAGCAATCTCACGATCCTGCCGGCATCCTCTCGCGCTTCTGATTCCCCCCTAGAGGTGAAGCATCTGATTGCGACGATAACCCGGATCATCCTTCCACATTTCTTTGATCCGACCTGAGTCGCAATATTACGACCTCTCCATTAATTTAAATAAATGTGTTGATCGTTTCCTGAAGAACTATGACCTCATTGCACTGAGACCATCCTATCTCCCGTTATCCTTCACTCACCTGACAAGGAAATACAGCGAGGGACACTCGCACAAACAACCAAGGAAAGGAGCGATAAGATTTTCATCTAATACGCCTGACACGATAGAGATGCTTCGCAACCGTACGTCCGCCTGCGATTTCATTACTTTTGCGAAAGGACCGGTAGGCCCCAATTAAGCATGCATTCAGATAAGTTGCTCAAAATGGGATGTCTAGTTGTTGCAGTGATGATTGGTTTCGATGAGCGCCGCTTGAAGACCACGTTCCTTCATGTCGTGGGCTAATGTCGTTCTCCTTCCCTCCTCTTTTTGTTCCGCGGTGACGATACATGTCGCTTGTAATACGGGTCGAACTCTCGCTGCAGGTTGAATCCGAAGTCTACTGGTCGTTTCTCTCTCCCAAGCAGACCTCGAGGCAGGGGGAGAATGGCACCTGTGAAGAGTTTTTCCCGCAGATAATTCCCCCAGACCTAGCTCTGGCAGCCCATTAGAGGCATCATTCAAACTTTGTTGACGAGCCAATGCTGTGTACTGAGACCGTCGTTAATTACTTCAAGTTTATCAATCATGTTCATTGACGCGGGTCGCGACAAAACATTCCTCCTCGTGTTCCTACGTCGACTCCGTGCCCGATGATGAGTTTCTAGATACGTCCACTTTCCCGGAACAACACAGATCTCACAATACATCATTTATCCCGGCGGCCAGCTGTCTGCATTCATCTCTGCGAAATTTTACTGACGATTTCATCTCGTAGACCGGGAACGTTCCTCTGGTACATCGTCGCGTCTGCACTAGGGAGTTGGAGCATACTATACTCGTCAATACCGGTGATAGTGGGTTCTAACCAATACCAGCGGCATTGATGCAGAATGGGAGCCTGACGGTGTCGTGCAGATTAGGGCACACCGGGCCAATAGGTCCCGGTCGTGCGGGTCGATTTTGTTCTCGTTCAAGAGGGATCTTTCGGATGCCCACGGGATCCCGAGGACGATGTTGTGACATTGGAAGCTAGGATGCCGACGGGTTCCGTTACTTCCAGCCAGGAGCAGAGAAGAGTCGGAATATAAAAGGGAATACGATAACCCTCAACACCTCAACGAAGGCAAACATGCGATTTATCCGTACCCTAACGGTAGAAAATGGTCAAGGGATTCTCGCCCGCTCTTGTCACGCTCTTGTTCGATACCGAACCGGAGCCTGAGCAGGGAACTCTTGGTGCCTCTATCCTTGGTCCTCAAAAGGTCCCCCTAGAAGTACAGAATGCTGATCTACTGACACCCCAGACGACGGACAATGGCGATATGTAAGATAGCTTGTCGCCGTGGCGAGGCTGAATACTGACATCGCGCTAGGCCGTAGTCCGAACGTGAAGTGGTCGTTGGCGCTCAGCCACCAATGTCTGGAGCCGGGTTGTTTGGTTAGGTAACAGAATGGTGCGTCCATCCCGTCTCGTCGATGATGCATTTTAACATTATGATCGTGTGTAGTGGAAGCAATGCCTGTTGCCACGGGTAAGTCTGGCGCGGCTTGAGACGAACTGAGGCTTATATCAACCCTGTTTGACAGGAATTTGTGGTGCCAACGTGCGACTGAAGGCGGAGCCATACGGTTGGTTAGATTTATTTGATATCGTGCGAATGCTCATGGGATCCACCGATAGTGAATTCCATTAGCACAAAAATTCAGAAGTAAATCCCGCCGTTACATTCATCTTGTCATGACACCAATGCGAGCGACTCGTAGTTGGCGTATGTATTAGGCGGAGTCGTTCAAGTGACACCCGTGGACCAAAACGGGAAGAATTTCGTCGGGAACGTAGTGCGTATTTTTATGTCCGGTGGCGTCTCATCGTTGTCCACGTTCGCATCGTAGGGACCTGCTGACTTCCCCCCGGGATCCCCCATAGTTTGCGAGCTACCCACGACACTGCCGATGGAGCAGAATTTTTGCTGGTTTGTTTTGATCTGGCGGAGGACTGAGCGTGGGTTGACCATTCCAAGGTCTTCGATGCAGGCGACTTTAGGGAAAAGATTCGATGTTCTCGGTGAGTTATGACTACATCGGCAGGATATTACCATGTTGACATGACACGTACAGCTTTCCGGCAAGCTTGTCGTACACCCTACTTGTTCTGCTGGACGTTGGCTCATGTACCGAAGGAGGTTCTCGCCAAAATTTTCCAAGCGGATATTTCAGCGTTTGACAACATACCGTCTAGCGAGCGCTATATTTTTCCTGCTCGTATGCCTTATCTCCCGTATTCGTGTCAAGAAAACCAACCCATGGCGCCTTTCTATATCCAGTTCCTCATGCTACTTTTCTGCCACTTTCAGATCCTCACGGTACGATACCTCATTCATTTGTATACCCGCTCTCGCAGGTGCCAGTCACCACTCAGTAGCGGAAGTGTAAAGGTCATCGATTCAACCACGTTCACCATTTCAATGACGATGGCCGTTGCGGGGGTTGTCGTTGAGCCTGGCGCTATGAGGTGCGGATTTATGCTTGTCCATGTTCTGCTTTCTGATAATGCTCGATTGCAGAGAATTGCATGCACGTATTCTTTGACGTGTTGCTCTAAGTCTGCTGACGGCGTTTATCAGTGGCACCCCACTCAAGACAAATGGGATTTCTACCTGTAATTGGTCCTGTGTTTGTAAATTGAATGCGTCTTTACAGACACTGGCAGGGAGGGAACTGGCCGCATGACATTATTTGCTGCACAAGGCAATGCTATAACATGGGATTTCCAAGTACGTCCACACTACTTCTAATTTCAAGATGTATTCTGGTTTTTATTCAGGCCGGAGATGTTGCCTATGTGCCCGCAACCTTCGGTGAGCACGGCTTCGCTGAGTCGATGAACCCACTGACGCTTTACAGGACACTATGTGGAGAACACCGGAAACATGACTCTGAAAGTCTTCGAGGTATTCAACACCAGTAAGCTTGTCGTACTACCCTCGGATGATATGTGTTTTCATCTTTCTTTTTTTAAACGTATACCAAGCTGTCAACTTGGGACGGGCGAGAGAATTCGTGAACTTTTTGCTCATGATGGATTCTTGACCTGTTTCATTATATCTCCAGTGCTTTCGGTCGTACAGGCCAACCTTTGTCTCTCTGACGAGACGATGGCAATACTCAACAAGACGAAACAGGTCGTCGTTGGGCCCGCACCTAGCACTTGATGCCACGTTGCAAGCGAGCACCAGGAAGTTATTTGGCTTTCGTCATTAGACTGTTCTCTTCCCTTTAACAACCCTGTTGAGGAGTTATTTTATCTGTATTGACTATGGATTACCACCAATTTGCTTCGCGGAGACAGGGGGTTTGTACAGACAAGAAATGCAATTGAGATTCAGACATCACGTGAATTTCCGAGTGCCTCCCCTAAACGGCTGGCCTTGCACTAAATTTTCTCGCGGTCGTCTTGTTGATTGCGTTTGAGGGAGAACGACGTGCGGGATGTGGTGCTACTACGTTTGCACATCGTTTCGATTGCAAGAAGGTTGAGCCTTCGACTTCAAAAGTAAGCCCTTCCCTATCTCTGTTGGCTTCCATTTTATGCGATGAAAAATATCCTTTTTTCAATTGGCGAGCGTCCGTATGTCGTGACGCGATGTGTCCTATATGTCATAGTTACCCTGATTTTTGCATATTTTCGCCTTCACTGGAATGTATCTCACCATTCGTTCATAGATCCCGCGGCATTGTTCTCTTCCAGTGAAAGCATCCCGTGCAGGTAGCTGGTAAGTCTTCATTACTTTCCGGGGCGGCACCGCTCGGCGGGATGAATCCTATTGTCATTTCAAACTAGAGTTTCTGAGTGCAGTACAGCACGATGCTCTCAACCTTTTGTCTGTCAATCCACTGATCCTTTTGTTTCGAGTTTGATTCTGCGCAATGACCGAGCACTCACACACCCTTCTCCTTAGATATGATTTAATCGATCATCATTGTTCAGGGATGCCCGCATAGGTGAGCTTATGAGTTGACTTTATTGCGCTTGGCGGTTTGACCTTCAAGTATGATGTATTATGGAGTTACCGCCTGAAGTCCCTCTGCGAGGGGTTTTTGACGACATTTCCTGGCTGTTTTTATTTTATTATTTCTGACTTTTTCTTCCATTCACCCTGAGCGCGAGGACTGATTTATCTACTATCCAGTCTTTCAAGCCTTTTTCGTGGCTTTATCCTGAGGATTTGCTACCCCACGAAGTCGGCTGCAAGGTATATACTTGTGTTACCTATCGCTTCTCGCATGATGTTCTTTCACGACGGTCTTCGTATCATTATGCCGAAAAGGCCCGCCACAGCTCAAAATTTTCGGGCACCCCTCCTGATTCTTTTCCTCCCTCCAATACGTCTCGAACTTCCAGCTCATGTCCTAGGTCTACAGGTATCTTTGTTGGTTTATACTGTTGCCGTGATTCGGTCATGCAGTCGGAAGGTGAGCTCCCCGTTTTGAGTCCTTTTACTTGATCGTCACCCCTCGTGGATGAGTTTTGGCCAAAAAAAC